>CM077292.1:282500-435000 GCA_039654925.1 Anguilla pacifica | reverse complement strand
TATTCCAGCAAATATCCCATTCCCCAAACAATGCATCTTTTTGGCTGGACCGCAACAGCAGGGCCAGCCCTACAAACACAAATGTCTGTGATTGAGTGACTGAGTGACTGAATGAGTGATGAAGTTACACGGTTGGTCGGCCGGATCCCGTGTGTTAGGTCCAGCCATATACTAGGTTTTGACCTGGTCTTGTTTGTACCTCAGCTGGGTTTCGTAATATTAAAATAAACTTAAGTTTTAAGTCAAAATGGTATCACAGCATGTTTCGTATCATGGATAGCTAGCCAGCCAACTGCTGATCGATTTGGAATCGAGCACATTATGCGATCACTTGATCTGTGGAATATTTGAAAATCACCATCCCTAATACAAATACATATAACATTTGTTAAAAGGCCAGTGATATGACCTTATGGATTGTGGCAATGTACTGTATTTATAATATTTGGCAGGTGATGCTGTATAGACACTATGAAATGTCTGATGCTTGATGCTGTCTTAACTCTGTAAATGGCACAGGTAACACAGGTAATACAGGTGATGTTTTCAGCTGCGGAGGTGTGATGCACAGATAAGATGGGGTCAGTTTTTCCTGCAAATGTATGTCCTTGAAATGACGTTATTAAGGGTATTAAAAATTCTCATTTCTGATGTAATTTCCTATATACTATGTTCAGATATGAATGTGGTAAATAACTTGCAATATTTAATATTGACCTATCACCGCTGTCCTGTTTCATTCTTCCTCAGGATTCTTCCTAATGCGCCACGGCCTGTGTGCCTTATTGATCATGCTGCTCGCTGCCTGGAGTTTTTTGGCAGAAAGCTAATTCCGAAATTTTGTAAACCAGTTGACATACAGGAGAATAAATCTGTCAGGCCTGAGCCTCCTGGCCAGAGTGCATGGAATAGGCTGTTGATTAGTCCTACTCCAGCATCGCTGGGCTCGGTGTGTAGTCTCAGTCTGTCCTGGGGGAGGGGCTCGGTGTGTAGTCTCAGTCTATCCTGGGGGGAGGGGAGGGGCTCGGTGTGTAGTCTCAGACTGCGCTGCAGGGTGGGGGGGGGGGGGGGGGGGAGGGGAGGTGGGGAGGGACTCGGAGTGTAGTCTCAGTCTGTCCTGGGGTGGGAGGGGAGGGGCTCGGTGTGTAGTCTCAGTCTATCCTGGGGGAGGGGCTCGGTGTGTAGTCTCAGTCTGTCCTGGGGGGAGGGGAGGGGCTCGGTGTGTAGTCTCAGACTGCGCTGCAGGGTGGGGGGAGGGGGGGGGGGGAGGGGAGGGGAGGTGGGGAGGGACTCGGAGTGTAGTCTCAGTCTGTCCTGGGGTGGGAGGGGAGGGGCTCGGTGTGTAGTGTCAGACTGCGCTGCGCTGCGGGGTGGGGGGGAGGGGGGGAGGGGGGGGGGGCTCGGTGTGTAGTCTCAGACTGCCCTGGGAGGTGGGGTGGGAGGGGAGGGGCTCGGAGTGTAGTCTCAGTCTGTCCTGGGGGAGGGGCTCGGTGTGTAGTCTCAGTCTGTCCTGGGGGGAGGGGAGGGGCTCGGTGTGTAGTCTCAGTCTGTCCTGGGGGGAGGGGAGGGGCTCGGTGTGTAGTCTCAGACTGCGCTGCAGGGTGGGGGGAGGGGGGGGGGGGAGGGGAGGGGAGGTGGGGAGGGACTCGGAGTGTAGTCTCAGTCTGTCCTGGGGTGGGAGGGGAGGGGCTCGGAGTGTAGTCTCAGTCTGTCCTGGGGTGGGAGGGGAGGGGCTCGGTGTGTAGTCTCAGACTGCCCTGGGAGGTGGGGGGGGGGGGCGGAGGCTTGGTGTGTAGTCTCAGTCTGCCCTGGGAGGTGGGGTGGGAGGGGAGGGGCTCGGTGTGTAGTCTCAGTCTGCCCTGGGAGGTGGGGGGGGGGGGGGGGGGGGCAGAGGCTTGGTGTGTAGTCTCAGTCTGCCCTGGGAGGTGGGGTGGGAGGGGAGGGGCTCGGTGTGTAGTCTCAGTCTGTCCTGGGGTGGGAGGGGAGGGGCTCGGTGTGTAGTCTCAGTCTGCCCTGGGAGGTGGGGTGGGAGGGGAGGGGCTCGGTGTGTAGTCTCAGTCTGCCCTGGGAGGTGGGGTGGGAGGGGAGGGGCTCGGTGTGTAGTCTCAGACTGCGCTGCACTGCGGGGGGGGGGGGGCTCGGTGTGTAGTCTCAGTCTGTCCTGGGGTGGGAGGGGAGGGGCTCGGTGTGTAGTCTCAGTCTGCCCTGGGAGGTGGGGTGGGGGGGGGGGGCGGAGGCTTGGTGTGTAGTCTCAGTCTGCCCTGGGGGGCAGGCTATGAGAATCAGTCTTGCTCATTAGCAATCTCTCCTTATTTGTGAGATTCTCTGTCTCCTGGCAACAAATAATTTGTTTCATTAAATGATTTGCTGAACTAAATGACAACCCGTAGTGCATGGAAACAGATTCTTCCTGTTATTTTTGCAAATTAGATCTTGGGCTCAAAACATATTATAGCCACGTCATAAGTTGCACTGGAGGTTGAGTGCAGTTTGAAATTTTATGTAAACATTTTTTTAGTTTTACTTTTTTCTGCTGCTCTGATCGATATTAAACAGCAGACTGAGATTTAGGTTGTACTTTTCACTATCTTTTCTTGATATTTCTTTTCTAAGTGCCACATCAGGGGCTCGATGTGTCCATGTTCAACACTCTCCATTTTGTTCTCACGTCATTTAATGTTCATTAATGCAAGGGTCACAGTGAAGGCACAACCTAACACAGCCTGTCAGTAAGTGGATGTGCTCTCATTACTGTCAGAGGTCAGCTAAGCACAGCCAAGTATGGAAAACATAGTACAGACACTGTGGAACTTATACACATCTGACTGCACTCTCCAGTACAGACACTGTGGAACTTAAACACATCTGACTGCACTCTCCAGTACAGACATTGTGGAACTTAAACACATCTGACTGCACTCTCCAGTACAGACACTGTGGAACTTACACACATCTGACTGCACTCTCCAGTACAGACACTGTGGAACTTATACACACCTGACTGCACTCTCCAGTACAGACACTGTAGAACTTAAACACACCTGACTGCACTCTCCAGTACAGACACTGTGGAACTTAAACACACCTGACTGCACTCTCCAGTACAGACACTGTGGAACTTATACACATCTGACTGCACACTGCAGTACAGACACTGTGGAACTTAAACACACCTGACTGCACTCTCCAGTACAGACACTGTGGAACATAAACACATCTGACTGCACTCTCCAGTACAGACATTGTGGAACTTAAACACACCTGACTGCAGTCTCCAGTACAGACACTGTGGAACTTAAACACATCTGACTGGACTCTCCAGTACAGACACTGTGGAACTTAAACACATCTGACTGCACTCTCCAGTACAGACACTGTGGAACTTAAACACACCTGACTGCACTCTCCAGTACAGACACTGTGGAACTTATACACACCTGACTGCACTCTCCAGTACAGACACTGTGGAACTTATACACACCTGACTGCACTCTCCAGTACAGACACTGTGGAACTTATACACACCTGACTGCACTCTCCAGTACAGACACTGTGGAACTTATACACACCTGACTGCACTCTCCAGTACAGACACTGTGGAACTTATACACACCTGACTGCACTCTCCAGTACAGACACTGTGGAACTTATACACACCTGACTGCACTCTCCAGTACAGACACTGTGGAACTTAAACACATCTGACTGCACTCTCCAGTACAGACACTGTGGAACTTACACACACCTGACTGCACTCTCCAGTACAGACACTGTGGAACTTATACACACCTGACTGCACTCTCCAGTACAGACACTGTGGAACTTAAACACATCTGACTGCACTCTCCAGTACAGACACTGTGGAACTTAAACACATCTGACTGCACTCTCCAGTACAGACACTGTGGAACTTAAACACACCTGACTGCACTCTCCAGTACAGACACTGTAGAACTTAAACACATCTGACTGCACTCTCCAGTACAGACACTGTGGAACTTAAACACACCTGACTGCACTCTCCAGTACAGACACTGTGGAACTTACACACATCTGACTGCACACTGCAGTACAGACACTGTGGAACTTATACACACCTGACTGCACTCTCCAGTACAGACACTGTGGAACTTAAACACACCTGACTGCACTCTCCAGTACAGACACTGTGGAACTTACCACCATGTGTAGGGCTGACAGCCCCCCACTTTACACACCAGATTTCAAAGCTCTTTGTGTTTGACTTGGCTTCATCATTCTTTTACGCTTCATTGGCTACAGAAAAGCCATATGTGCTAATCCGAACATTGGCACTAACCTCAGGTTGTCTTCCCTGAGGTAACTGTACAAAGAAGCGGATTTAATCCAGCTGCTTGGTTAAGGCCGAGTAAAGGGTGTTACATACATGTTTCTGTCTAGGCGTGTTAATGTTCATGTTTGCTTTCTGTCGTATGCATTCTGTCAGTAACAGTGACCTGCTAGCGTTCCTCTCCAGACCAGCTAACATGATCTGCTTGTGCATTCTTTCAAAATGCATTCTTCTCCTAATCAAGCTTGATGTCAGCTTGATATATCCTCAAAGACCCCAATTCTACAAATAAAACAGTCTTTATAGCTTCATAAAAACTGTGTTTGCAGCAGCAGCCTAATCCAATGTTATGGCAGTTTAATGATGCAAAACCGTTTTTGTGGCACATACCCCAGTTGTATGTGGTGGCTTTTTGAAGTGTTCTTTTGGATGTAATGATTGATTTGTGGGGCTCTGCAAAGCTCTGTTTGTTTTTTTGGTTTATTTAGTTTTTTGTTGGAAAAAATTGCCTCTGGAGGACGCTCCTGGGACGGCAGTGTGGTCCAGCAGAGACTGGGACTGCAGTGTGGTCCAGAGGGTGCTAAAGCAGAGAATGGGACTGAGACTGGGACTGGGACTGTGGTGTGGTCCAGAGGCTGGGAGTGAGACTGGGACTGTGGTGTGGTCCAGAGGCTGGGAGTGAGATTGGGACTGTGGTGTGGTGTGGTCCAGAGCCTGGGAGTGAGACTGGGACAGTAGTGTGGTCCAGAGGCTGGGAGTGAGATTGGGACTGTGGTGTGGTGTGGTCCAGAGCCTGGGAGTGAGACTGGGACTGTGGTGTGGTCCAGAGGCTGGGAGTGAGATTGGGACTGTGGTGTGGTATGGTCCAGAGCCTGGGAGTGAGACTGGGACTGGGACTGTGGTGTGGTCTAGAGGCTGGGAGTGAGACTGGGACTGTGATGTGGTCCTGAGACTGGGACTGTGGTGTGGTCCAGAGACTGGGAGTGAGACTGGGACTGTGGTGTGGTCCAGAGACTGGGAGTGAGACTGGGACTGTGGTGTGGTCCAGAGCCTGGGAGTGAGATTGGGACTGTGGTGTGGTGTGGTCCAGAGCCTGGGAGTGAGACTGGGACTGTGGTGTGGTCCAGAGGCTGGGAGTGAGATTGGGACTGTGGTGTGGTATGGTCCAGAGCCTGGGAGTGAGACTGGGACTGTGATGTGGTCCAGAGCCTGGGAGTGAGACTGGGACTGTAGTGTGGTCCAGAGACTGGGAGTGAGACTGGGACTGTGGTGCTAAAGCAGCCTGCAGATTAGGGCCTGTCTTTGTTATCAGACTGTGAGCCGTGGCATAACTGCTATCTTCCCCATAATCACTGTAAGTGTCTGCAGCTCATTGCAGAAGCGGAAGGTTAGGACGCCGTGGGTGAAAGGAAAACCTCTCGCAGCTTTACACTGTCTGATGTCCCAGACTGCCAATGGAATAAGTCCATTTTTCCACATTTAAACTTTTCTTTTCCTCATTGTGCATTTTAGAAATGTACTCCAACTGTCATGAGGAACTTGCCAGTTCAAATGGTGCAAGCAGAGCTGTTGAAGCCTCAGTAATCATGGAGGCTGCCCTGCCCCAGCCTGGAAGTTCGTTCGCTGTTTACGCGGTCTGGAGAACAGTGGCCAACACAAAGGGCTCATCTGGCCAGACACCTGAAGGTCACGGGTTTGAGCCTCAACGTAGTCATCTCAGAAACTTTAAATATCTCTCTGTTAGGCAGTACAGTAATGCATGAGGATAATACCCATTCACCAGATTGCACGGGACATGATCAGGCATTAAGCTGTTTAACAGCACACATATGCTTATATATCCTGACTCGATCCACTGTGTGGTCTCAGATACAGTTAGCAGCACAGCACGCATATGCAGGCAGGATTGAATCATCATTTGTTCTTAACTTTCACTAAAAATGAGCAGTGAGTATTTTTTTTCATAAATGTTGATTGCATATAGTCCACAATATTAACCACAAATGTTATGATGAGCTTTCATTTTTAAAGTGTTCAGTTTGCCCAGCGCACTGCAGTATTTTTCCATTTTTAATGGCTGTACAGACGCTGTCTGCTGGCTGATAATTAATGTTTTTTACTGTCAGAATGTAGAAGGTAAGCCTGCTGTTTTAGGACATAATGGCGCCGGGGGGCAGGGGGGGTGTGGTGGGGGGGTTTAAGCAGTTGGTGCAGCTTGATTCTGTCATCCGATGCTGTCTCATGTTATGCTAATGCTAACATCAGCAGCCTTGGCTCAAGGGGAGATCTAAAAATAAGGACAGAAGCAAGGTGAGGCGCTGAGCCTGGAAACAGGACATCATGATGAGCCTGGAAACAGGGTGTCGCAATGAGGCTGGAAATGGCGCTGTGATGAGCCTGGAAACAGGGCGTCACGATGATCCTGGAAACAGAGGGTCACGATGATCCTGGAAACAGAGCATCATGATGAGGCTGGAAACAGGGCATCGCAATGAGACTGGAAACAGGGCATCATGATGAGGCTGGAAACAGGGCATCAGGATGAGGCTGGAAACAGGGCGTCGTGATGAGGCTGGAAACAGGGCGTCGCGATGAGGCTGGAAACAGGGCGTCGCGATGAGGCTGGAAACGGGATCGTGATGAGGCTGGAAACAGGGCATCTTGATGAGGCTGGAAACAGGGCATCGTGATGAGGCTGGAAACAGGGCATCGCAATGAGACTGGAAACAGGGCATCGCAATGAGACTGGAAACAGGGCATCACAATGAGACTGGAAACAGGGCATTGTGATGAGGCTGGAAACAGGGCATCGTGATGAGGCTGGAAACAGGGCATCGTGATGAGGCTGGAAATGGCGCTGTGATGGAACGGCATAACTTCACTGGTTTCTGGGGACCGTCAGTAAAACAGCACCTCCCTTCACACAGCTGTTCACAATAAAACAAAATAACACAATAAACTTTTGCTTGTGGCTTAAAGCAGAAAATACTGTAAATTTGCAGAGAGCCCCAGGGACTTGCATGTGGCTAGAAAAAAATATTAATAATAATCTACCATAGAGTGAATTATTTATTTATTTATTTATTATTATGTACTAGTGTGCGTTTAATTTGCTCTCATCCATCTTGGTGAATCGTAATTGGTTTGTGCCAGTGTTGCTAGACTAAGGGTGTATCGTGCTTTAACATTCAAGGACGGAAAACCAAACAAATCTACTCTATTTAAATAATTGCAGTTTTCCTGGGAATGAGTGTGAAATGTTTGCTCTCATGTGTGGAAGCTTTGGGGCTGGCACTGGCTTTGGGGGGTCCTGGCCTGGGGGTGGAGGCCTAGCCTGGGGAGCCCCCTCCTCCCTCTGACCGTGCTTTTATCCGGTTAGCCCCCTGTGATACCAGGGCAGCTGGTCCCTTGGCGTTAATGCCAATTCACACGACCTCAATATAAAATTTTACATCCTGCTTATTTTCTTGCTTCACTCTTACACTATCAGTTGTTTGATTGATTAAGCATCAGGTCGAAGGTAGAAACCCTCTTTCCCTGGTATTAATTTTTCCAGTCCATATTTCAAGATTGCTTAAAGATTACATTTTTTAAAAAATGTTGCAACTCTTTGTGAATTGTTCTGCTGTAATATAATTTCTCATCTTTTTCTTTTTAATTTCACACGGCATCTCTTAAAATCAAATCTGTTCTCTGAAAGCCCTCATTTAACATTCTCATCTTAAGAATTATGCTGTATGTTAAAATTGATCGATTGAGTTTATAAACAGCCAAATATTACAGACCGTCTCTCTCTCTGCCACTCTCCTCTGTTCCTCCCCACCCTCACCCCTCTGCTAATAAACGGTAAATTACCGCTCGGCGTTCACAGTTTGCGCCTGGAGAGCCGAGAGCTCAAGAGGTGGAAGGATGGGCCTGCGCAACGGCTGCATGAATCGTGCTAATAAATCATGCTAATCGTGCTAATCGTGCTAATAAACGTGTCGTATGAGCTTCAGAGACACAGCCTTCCAATGGGCCCTCATTAGTTTGCCGTTGATAAAAAGCGCTACGGAAAAATGTCACGGGTTACTGAGGCTAGACACAGCGTCCGTCGGCCCTGTCAATCAAAGCGTCATTAGCCGCCATTGTTCCGCTGATTCCGTTTCTCCAGCAGCCCTTATCTCCCATGAGCACAGCCAATGGTGAGAGCGGATAGAGAGGTAAACCCTGTCATACCGCCAGACGTCTCTACCTGAGGACAATGAGGAGCGTGATGTGCAGTGTATTAAACTCTCATTTCATACAGTGAAAAGGGGGAGTGAGCTGGGGGGTGAAGCGGATTTGGGGAGCAGATGAATGTGCTGGGGGGAGCGAGGGGGCCTCCTCCACCCCTGCGCTGTGTGTTTGCATTCTCCTCCTGGCCATAAATAAACTAATGAGCCGCCGCTCTGAAACACAGAGATGCTATCAGCTTTCAAAATGTCAGCCCCCGCGCGCGACAGCCCCCCGCTAACCCCGCCGCACGCGACAGCCCCCCGCGACAGCCCCCGCTAACCCCGCCGCGCTGCGCTGGTGGCTAGCGCAGCCAGAGTGAGACAGAGCGCCCTTTCACATGCTGCGGGACAGATATCAGCTCCTGATCAGTCAGCCAACCCCCCCTCTAACTGCCTCTCTGCCCACTAACTGCCCCCTAACTGCCCCTCTGCCCCCTAACTGCCCCCTAACTGCCCCTCTGCCCACTAACTGCCCTCTAACTGCCCCTCTGCCCACTAACTGCCCCCTAACTGCCCCTCTGCCCCTCTGCCCACTAACTGCCCCCTAACTGCCCCTCTGCCCACTAACTGCCCCCTAACTGCCCCTCTACCCACTGTCCACCCCCTAACTGCCCCTCTGCCTGCTAACCTCCCCCTAACTGCCCCCTGCCCCCTAACTGCCCCTCTGCCCATTAACTGCCCCTCTGCTCCCTAACTGCCCCTCTGCCCACTAACCGCCCCCTAACTGCCCCTCAGCCCCCTAACTGCCCCTCTGCTCCCTAACCGCCCCTCTGCCCCCAACTGCCCCTCTGCCCTGCACTGCACAAATTCTTAAATGCTCAACTGCTCAAATGCACAGACACTCAAGCCCTCAGACGCTCAACCGCACAGACGCTCAGATGCTCAGACACTCAACCGCACAGACACTCAGACACTCAACCGCACAGACGCTCAGATGCTCAAATTCTCAAACACTCAGATGCTCAAACGCTCAGACGCTGGAATTCTGAAACACTCAAACACTCAAACGCTGAACTGCTGAAATGCTGAAATCCTCAAATGCTCAGACAGAACTGCAGATTCTGAAACACAGGCGCTCAAACACTGAAAAGCTGAAACATTGCAGATGCTGGGGGTGGACTGGGACTAGGAGTGGGAGTGGGAGTGGGGGTTGGGGGGGGGGGGGGGGCTGTGGCGCTGAGCACTCAGTGATTTGAGATGTTCCTACATTGAGGTGTGACACAGAAAAGTGTTGGTTTTATTCAGAGGTCAGCGGGCTGGCGAGAGGACGCGTCTGTGGCCTTGTTATGCCTGTGCTCAGCTCCGCTGTCATTTATGAACTAGATTTTAAAAGCAAAACCCCGACAGCTGCACCTCTGTCTGGCACACATAGACTTTTCTCTTACTTCATCAGGAGTCTCTCTCCCTCTCTCTCCCTCCCCCTCTCCTCTTCACTCTCACTCTTCCTCCATCTCTCTTGCTCTCTCCCTCACTCCCTCCCCCCCCCCCCCCCCCCCCCTCGCTCTTAGCCTGTGTGTTTGTGTATGTGTCTGCGCGTGTTTATGCATGAGACTGTGGTTTTTGGGGTTCCTATGTAATGATGTTTATAGCGGTCAGCGGGGGCTTGATGAGAGGCCAGGTCCTTCGAGGGCCTTGATTTGATTGAAAGTGGCACTTATCCCCTCATCAGCTGGGGCCTGACGCACCCTTCACCAGCGCACCCCTCTTCTCTCTGGGGATTTGGGGCCCGAGAAGAGATCATTGTGATGCATGTTTAAGGCAATTAAGAAACTGGAGGTTGGATGCATATTGAAGACCTCATTTGCAGCTTGTGAGATATTATGCAAAACAGTGAAGCGGAACTGCTGTTGGGGCTGTGTGTCTGTAGCAGCAGCCTGGGCTGTGTGTCTGTAGGAGCAGGCTGGGCTGTGTGTCTGTAGGAGCAGGCTGGGCTGTGTGTCTGTAGCAGCAGCCTGGGCTGTGTGTCTGTAGCAGCAGGCTGGGCTGTGTGTCTGTAGGAGGAGGCTGGGCTGTGTGTCTGTAGCAGCAGCCTGGGCTGTGTGTCTGTAGCAGCAGGCTGGGCTGTGTGTCTGTAGGAGGAGGCTGGGCTGTGTGTCTGTAGCAGCAGGCTGGGCTGTGTGTCTGTAGCAGCAGGCTGGGCTGTGTGTCTGTAGCAGCAGGCTAGACTGTGTGTCTGTAGCAGCAGGCTGGGCTGTGTGTCTGTAGCAGCAGGCTGGGCTGTGTGTCTGTAGCAGCAGCCCGGGCTGTGTGTCTGTAGGAGGAGGCTGGGCTGTGTGTCTGTAGGAGGAGGCTGGGCTGTGTGTCTGTAGCAGCAGCCTGGGCTGTGTGTCTGTAGGAGCAGGCTGGGCTGTGTGTCTGTAGGAGGAGGCTGGGCTGTGTGTCTGTAGGAGCAGGCTGGGCTGTGTGTCTGTAGCAGCAGGCTAGGCTGTGTGTCTGTAGGAGCAGGCTGGGCTGTGTGTCTGTAGGAGGAGGCTGGGCTGTGTGTCTGTAGGAGCAGGCTGGGCTGTGTGTCTGTAGCAGCAGGCTGGGCTGTGTGTCTGTAGGAGGAGGCTGGGCTGTGTGTCTGTAGCAGCAGGCTGGGCTGTGTGTCTGTAGCAGCAGGCTGGGCTGTGTGTCTGTAGCAGCAGGCTAGGCTGTGTGTCTATAGGAGCAGGCTAGGCTGTGTGTCTGTAGCAGCAGGCTGGGCTGTGTGTCTGTAGCAGCAGGCTGGGCTGTGTGTCTGTAGCAGCAGCCCGGGCTGTGTGTCTGTAGGAGGAGGCTGGGCTGTGTGTCTGTAGCAGCAGGCTAGGCTGTGTGTCTGTAGGAGCAGGCTGGGCTGTGTGTCTGTAGGAGCAGGCTGGGCTGTGTGTCTGTAGCAGCAGGCTGGGCTGTGTGTCTGTAGCAGCAGGCTGGGCTGTGTGTCTGTAGGAGCAGGCTGGGCTGTGTGTCTGTAGCAGCAGGCTAGGCTGTGTGTCTGTAGGAGCAGGCTGGGCTGTGTGTCTGTAGGAGCAGGCTGGGCTGTGTGTCTGTAGCAGCAGGCTGGGCTGTGTGTCTGTAGGAGCAGGCTAGGCTGTGTGTCTGTAGGAGCAGGCTGGGCTGTGTGTCTGTAGGAGGAGGCTGGGCTGTGTGTCTGTAGCAGCAGGCTGAGCTGTGTGTCTGTAGCAGCAGGCTAGGCTGTGTGTCTGTAGCAGCAGGCTGGGCTGTGTGCCTGTAGCAGCAGGCTGGGCTGTGTGTCTGTAGCAGCAGGCTGGGCTGTGTGTCTGTAGCAGCAGGCTGAGCTGTGTGTCTGTAGCAGCAGGCTAGGCTGTGTGTCTGTAGCAGCAGGCTGGGCTGTGTGCCTGTAGCAGCAGGCTGGGCTGTGTGTCTGTAGCAGCAGGCTGGGCTGTGTGTCTGTAGGAGGAGGCTCACTAATCTTTGGGCTGGAGTCTCCTGTTTCAGCTCCTGCCTGAGGCTGCTGCCCTGCTCTGCGTGAGATCTGATCTCGGCCTGTTTGTGTTTGAGATGCAGCACTTCCCATCCAGTGTAAGATGAATAAGGAATGAGCCCGTCTCTCCCCAAAGCTCACTCATCTTTTCCCAATAAGACGCACTCACCTGCTCCTTCTCATTCCACCAGTTCTGTATGAAATCGTGTGCTTTTGGGTTCATATGCTGCCATTTTCTTTTTTGTGAAGTATCTGATTGATAACAGCTGATGCTTGCCCCTGAAGTAAAGTACAGAAACTGAGAGTCTCTCTCTCTCTCTCTCTTCCCCCCCTCTCGTTCTCTCTCTCTCTCTCTCTCTCTCTCTCTCTCTCTCTCTCTCTCTCTCTCCCTCTCCCTCTCCCCCCCCCCCCTCTCTCTGCAGGACTGTAGTGGGGCATAAAGAGCCCATTCCTGGAGACAGTAAGGATAACATCACTATTTTTACCAGAATTCTAGACAGGCTACTGGACGGGTACGACAACCGGCTGAGGCCTGGGCTGGGAGGTAAGCCAGAGATCTGGGCACTACTATCAAACGGTATCCTCTGGCCAGGCTGCTAAACCCTCCATCCTCTAATAAACCCTAAGCATCTGTCCATGCTGCTAAACCCTCCATCCTCTAATAAACCCTAAGCATCTGTCCATGCTGCTAAACCCTCCTGTACTAACAAGCTCTGTCCATGCTGCTAAACCCTCCTGTACTAACAAGCTCTGTCCATGCTGCTAAACCCTCCTGTACTAACAAGCTCTGTCCATGCTGCTAAACCCTCCTGTACTAACAAGCTCTGTCCATGCTGCTAAACCCTCCATCCTCTAATAAACCCTAAGCATCTGTCCATGCTGCTAAACCCTCCTGTACTAACAAGCTCTGTCCATGCTGCTAAACCCTCCATCCTCTAATAAACCCTAAGCATCTGTCCATGCTGCTAAACCCTCCTGTACTAACAAGCTCTGTCCATGGTGCTGAACCCTCCTGTACTAACAAGCTCTGTCCATGCTGCTAAACCCTCCATCCTCTAATAAACCCTAAGCATCTGTCCATGCTGCTAAACCCTCCATCCTCCAATAAACCCTAAGCATCTGTCCATGCTGCTAAACCCTCCTGTACTAACAAGCTCTGTCCATGGTGCTGAACCCTCCTGTACTAACAAGCTCTGTCCATGCTGCTAAACCCTCCATCCTCTAATAAACCCTAAGCATCTGTCCATGCTGCTAAACCCTCCTGTACTAACAAGCTCTGTCCATGCTGCTAAACCCTCCATCCTCTAATAAACCCTAAGCATCTGTCCATGCTGCTAAACCCTCCTGTACTAACAAGCTCTGTCCATGGTGCTGAACCCTCCTGTACTAACAAGCTCTGTCCATGCTGCTAAACCCTCCATCCTCCAATAAACCCTAAGCATCTGTCCATGCTGCTAAACCCTCCTGTACTAACAGGCTCTGTCCATGGTGCTGAACCCTCCTGTACTAACAAGCTCTGTCCATGCTGCTAAAACCTCCATCCTCTAATAAACCCTAAGCATCTGGCCATGTTGCTAAACCCTCCATCCTCTAATAAACCCTAAGCATCTGTCCATGCTGCTAAACCCTCCTGTACTAACAAGCTCTGTCCATGGTGCTGAACCCTCCTGTACTAACAAGCTCTGTCCATGCTGCTAAACCCTCCATCCTCTAATAAACCCTAAGCATCTGGCCATGTTGCTAAACCCTCCTGTACTAACAAGCTCTGTCCATGCTGCTAAACCCTCCATCCTCTAATAAACCCTAAGCATCTGGCCATGTTGCTAAACCCTCCATCCTCCAATAAACCCTAAGCATCTATCCATGCTGCTAAACCCTCCTGTACTAACAAGCTCTGTTCATGGTGCTGAACCCTCCTGTACTAACAAGCTCTGTCCATGCTGCTAAACCCTCCATCCTCTAATAAACCCTAAGCATCTGTCCATGGTACTGAAGCATTGCTCCCATCATTCCTCAGCCCTGAAAGAAAGCTCAGTTCTTGGAAATGTGTTCTTGGTGTTCCTCCTGCGATGTTTGTATGGGGTTCTGTTTTTTAGTTGGAGCACTGTACTGTGGAAAACTAACAGGACACAACATGGAGGACAATACATAAAGCTTCTGCCATTTTTTTTTTTTTTTTTGAAAAAGCCTAGAACAGCCTCTTGATTAACGGCAAAATTCCAGTTCTAAGTTGGCAGCTGGACAGATTCCACCAGCACTGGATAATTTAGCCCTGGCCTTATTTACACTGTCATGTTTTACTGTCAGTCTAAGACATGACTGGCAGTCCACCATGGTCCTCTTACTGCACATTAAATACATTCATTCTTACCAGATCAATACATGCACTCATTTACATCAAAGTGGAATGGCAACCACAGTCACCAATTACAAACAAAATACAGAAAGGTGTTTATTCTCTTGGAAGACTGTTAAAAACCAGTATCGGTTTTTGTTGAATTATTTAATACTGTTTTGGTGCCATGTCCCAGTATTGATTTAATGAATTAAAATTTTTTTTAAAAGGTTTTTTTTATTCAGGCTACCTTTAAACATTACCTTTAAACAATTGCAACATTTTTAGCAAATATAACTTTTTTGAACACTGTCGCATGACAAGAGTGCAAACACGGAGAAGGAATAGGAAAAAAGTACTTCAGAAAGCTGAAAGAACAGCATGATCTTAAATTTAAAACAGTTAGACTGCTGTGGCACGGTGCTTTGTGTAGCAGCTCTGACAGAGACTGGCTGTGATGTATTCAGTGTCAGAACGTTACGAACTCCGACGGTGTGACTGCGGCTTCGTTTCCTGCGTTTGTTTCTTTCTCACCAGAGAGCGTGACGGAGGTGAGAACCAACATCTACGTCACCAGTTTTGGGCCGGTGTCGGATACAGACATGGTGAGTTAGCTACCCCCCCATTCCCCCACCCCCACCAACCCCAGGCCATCCCCAGGGGGTCTGGAGAAGATGGAAAACAGAAAGCAGATGTCTCTGTTAGCAGCCCCCCCACCCTCCCCACCCCGCCTGCTGCACACCTTCCCACTCACAGTGTTACAGTGTCATTTCAAACACAAGCACAGTTATAAACGCTGACTTTTATCTTAGGACATTGGAAGACATATTTTAAATAGGTATTATGTTTTGAGAAGGGTGCAGAATTTTACTACTACATAGTTGCCAGTGTAGTAGCCAGCGCAGTAGCCAGCGTAGTAGCCAGTGTAGTAGCCAGCGCAGTAGCCAGCGCAGTAGCCAGTGTAGTAGCCAGCGCAGTAGCCAGTGTAGTAGCCAGCGCAGTAGCCAGTGTAGTAGCCAGCGCAGTAGCCAGCGCAGTAGCCAGTGTAGTAGCCAGTGTAGTAGCCAGCGCAGTAGCCAGCGCAGTAGCCAGCGCAGTAGCCAGCGTAGTAGCCAGGGCAGTAACAGCCATGCTGGATTGATTTGGTCTTGGGCAGCTTCTAAGGACAGTTTTAGCTCTGTGAAGGAGCCACTCTCTTCTGGAAGATTTAGGCATATTGAGTGAACTTCAGAAATGATTCTGAAATGTTTTTGGTTTGTCTTTAATTGATATGAGAGCATCCAGAGCCCCACGTGCTGCTCTACGTTCCTGTAAGCTCAGCGCTGGCTTTGCCTTTTTTCTGTCAGCCTGCCCTCACTGAGTTACAGTTTTAGTTTATTATCTGAGGTACAAACTCATTCCCTCTGTGGCTTATTTGGCTAAGGTAGTGAGGAAGTCTTTTTCTCTGGCAAGCAATCTTTCTTCGGCAGTAATTGGTCCCTTTCAGGGTTTCACAGTTGCATTTTTTGTCTGGCGGAAGAAGAAAAATAACAACGGGAAACCAAACAGAAACGGTGTAAAGGTCGTCTAAACTGACAAATTACGAGTGGGGGTGAAATCTTTTATTCCTGTCAGTATGCGCGAGCACGCGCTCTCCATCCATCACTCAGTTCCTCCTCGGGGGGCCGCGTCCAGCAGATTAGTCACTCCAACTAAAACTCAGGAAATAAAGCAGGGCAGGGAAAGGTTAACTGGGAATAGAAAAATTCCAATTATGGGGCCGGGGTTTGCCTGGGATGAAGCCTGCAGGACAGGCCTCCTCTCTGCCGCAGTGATTTCCTCTTTAGTTTGACGTCTCTGCTCGTCTCGAGTTCGCTCTCCACCACAGTCTGATGGTGCTCCAGTTAAGGATGAATAAGCATTAAAAAGCTTTGCTCTGTCTAGAGCAGATCACAGGAGTAAGTGGCTGAGTTGGTTTTCACATGAATTTAATGTATCTTCAGCATCCAGTTCTCTGTGTTTTTTTGTTTTTAAAACAGAAGTGTGCACATTTTGAGTTATGAGTGAGTGATTTTGCACTAGTTGTCTTATCGATGGCTGATGATGATGACGACGATGATGATGATGATGATGATGATGGTGGTGCTGCTGTCAGGCTGGATACGCCGTGCTCGCTGTGGGGGCTGATGTGTTGTGCTGATAAACGGTGTGTGCGTACGCTCCCTGTCTTCATCACTCAGACCTGCTGGGCACAGGTACTGAGACCATTTAGACTGTCCACCGTCATGACCAGTCCAAATCAAGAGCAAAAAATATGAGCAGGACCTAATGCCCTGGGTACAATGGGAGAAGAATGATGAGTTTGGGGATATCGGTGTGTCTGGGGCTGGAGTCCCTGCCCAGGCGTTCGCTGTCTGGACTCTTCGCAGGTAGATTTCCTACCTGGGGAAGCGCAGCCTATCAGTGATAGGATGTGGGGATGTGGGGGCGGAGCGTCAGGGTGCTTTGCCCATCTGCTGCGAGGCGGGCGGTAAACACACTGCTCATCAGCGTAGCAGCGCGCGGTCAGCTGGGCCTCAGCCGTCGTTACCTCAGTCCTGCGGTCGCCAGACTGTCACACACAGACCTCCTCTTCGATTGGTCGGTTGTTTCTGAGAATCTGCATGTCATTGGGCCAGAGTCCCTCCCCCGCGCTGCAGGGCTCTCAGAGCCGTGATGAAGAGGCCTTGACCTCCACAGCGGCGAGTCTGTTTCCACCGCGCTCCAGAGGACTGATGTTGCCTGGAGACGACGAGCGCGTCTTCGCTGGAGGGGAGCGGCGGATGTTCTGACACGGCGGAGACGACGGTGTGAAACTGATCCCGAAGGCGGCGCATGATGATGTCATGAGTGGTGTGAGGATCTTAGATCTGCGTCTTTATTTAGCAGATGAGATGACCCAGGGAGAGCGCTATGACCTTGTGGTTGACCTTGATGAGAGGCTGTGGCTTGCAGGCCCCATATGAGGCCTGCCAGTAGACCCTGCGTTCGGCCAGCAGCAGACTCTGTGTTCAGTCCCAGTAGACCCTGCGTTCAGTCACCAGTAGACCCTGCGTTCAGTCACCAGTAGACCCTGTGTTCAGTCACCAGTAGACTCTGTGTTCAGTCCCAGTAGACCCTGCGTTCAGTCACCAGTAGACCCTGCGTTCAGTCACCAGTAGACCCTGTGTTCAGTCACCAGTAGACCCTGTGTTCAGTCCCAGTAGACCCTGTGTTCAGTCCCAGTAGACCCTGTGTTCAGTCACCAGTAGACCCTGTGTTCAGTCCCAGTAGACCCTGTGTTCAGTCCCAGTAGACCTTGTGTTTGGCCAGCGGGTCGGAAAACATCCGCTGCAGCTCCTTGGAGCATCGCTGTCAGGTGTGAATCATCCAGATTGACTCTGAGGAGACATTTAATCCATATTGAAATCGGTACACTTGACTTATCTGAAAGAACATGCGTGCGCAGAGTGATGTTTCTATTGATGTGCAGCATAATTACTGTGTGACTAACGACCCTGCTGTCCAGGTAGCTCCACAGAGTAGCAGATCAGTCAGATGCTGCTCAGGTATCTCCACAGAGCAGCAGATCAGTCAGACGCTGCTCAGGTATCTCCACAGAGCAGCAGATCAGTCAGACGCTGCTCAGGTAGCTCCAGAGAGCAGCAGATCAGTCAGACGCTGCTCAGGTAGCTCCACAGAGCAGCAGATCAGTCAGACGCTGCTCAGGTATCTCCAGAGAGCAGCAGATCAGTCAGACGCTGCTCAGGTAGCCCCACAGAGCAGCAGATCAGTCAGACGCTGCTCAGGTAGCTCCAGAGAGCAGCAGATCAGTCAGACGCTGCTCAGGTAGCTCCAGAGAGCAGCGGATCAGTCAGACGGGTTGGAGTTCAGACTGCAGGGAGCTTCAGTCACAGGAAACATGCAGCCTCATAACCAGAGTGGTGCCTCCACTATGGTCATGGTTAACCATGCTTATACTTTACTATAAAGGCATGGTTAACCATGGTTATACTTTACGATACAGGCATATGGTAAACCAAATTTAACAGTTAACCAAATTTTATATTTCACATTTATCATTTTATGTTATTTAAACCACAGAAACAAATCGACAGGTTCTGTGATTTAGTATTATATGTTTTGAAAGAAAAACTGTATTTTGAATAATTCATAGAGTAAGCATAAAGCCAACACCGCGCTGATTATGCTGGTACTTTGTTTGTAATGCTCAGCAGGGACTGTTGATTGCTAAGGGGGGACACTCTGCAGGTAACATGCGAGTTCAGTCTAAACGCTGCAATCAATGAAATGTGATAAAGCTGCATTAGCTAAGTGCATGTGCAGTGTAAACCATTTACTATATAGTAGTGATAAAGTTGGGCTGAATTTTTAGGAAAACTCGAGATTGTACGCACACATTTTGTATAAAAGGAGATGTTTGCTTGAATCACACTGCCTCCAAATGTGTTGTGCCTGTGAGCCTGAAATGAAAAACTGTCCGAACACATCGGATAACGTGTGGGGGGGGGGGGGGAGAGGGAGGGGGGGGGGATAAACTGACTGCTGTTTCTTCTTCCATGAGAGTGAGAGGTCCCAAACTTTGACTTTCAAAGTGAAAGCATTTCTGTTTTTGTTTTGTATGTAATGAAAAAAACCTATTTAAATTCCTTTACTAGGTGTGATGTTACATTACATTACAGGCATTTTGCAGATGCTCTTATCCAGAGCGACTTACACAACTTTTTACATAGCAATTTACATTGTATCCATTTATACAGCTGGATATATACTGAAGCAATGCAGGTTAAGTACCTTGCTCAAGGGTACAACGGCAGTGTCCTTACCCAGGAATTGAACCTGCGACCTTTCGGTTACAAGCCCAGTTCCTTACCCACTGTGCTACACTCCGTCCTCCGACGTTTTTGAAAAATCAAACAAACAGGTTCTATCCTGGTCAGGGTTACTTGTGTGTACTTTCTGTGTGTTCTGCATGTGAGAACACAAAGCTCTCCTCTCACCATATTCACACCATTAAAATGTCTGGTATTAATGACGATCTCGTTGCGCCACATCACACATTAAAATGTCTGTAAGTAAAGAGTAAACTGTGCTCTAAGGCTGCAGCAGGCCGTGAGCCTCCCCATGTTAAATCACAGCTGAGTAATGGATCCACAGGGCTCTCACAAAATGGACACAGATCAGCTCTGTGGCAGACTAGCCCTGTTTTCTGATCATATAGGTTTTGTTTTATTGCTGAATATTTCATGTGAAATGCTTGTTCAATGCTGAATTATGAGGAAACAAGTCAAACAAGCCTGATATATCCTATTATTATTGGATGTTTTCCTGTTTGATATTGCATTTGAGGGTGCATCAAATAGAACTCATTCCATACATTCATTTTGATGGTGCATAACTAATTTCTAAGATGTTTCATGAATATTAAACATGAGACAAGATTTCAGATAACCCCTTTTATCAATTAAATTTGGCAGCATGCTCTGGCTGTTTTTAAATGGAAGGTGTCTAATGCATTCTAATTCTCTAGCAAGGAAGATAAGCCTTCTTTACACACTATTGATCTGTCACTGTTTCTGGTGAAACAGGCTTGTTTAGCCATTTCAATTTAATCCAATCACTTGGACTGGTGGAGGCATTCTGATGTATGTGAACTGTCACATTCATCCCATTGTATTCTGATTACAAAATAACAAAGAAAAAGTTTTTGATTCTGTTTCAAATGAGTATTTTTATGTATTAAAAAAATTTTTTTGGCACTGTATTGCGGTTCATTTTTAAGCTTTCTATAATCCCTATAACTTTTAAAGTACTTATATTTCAGCCTTTAAACGGGACTCTTTCTGTAATGAGGCTCCAGCCTCCAGACGGGACTCTTTCTGTAATGAGACGTTGCTTAAACCCTGTGTGCCGTATAATAATGAAGTGCATGTACAGTATCTGTAGGAATTCCATGTCTTTAGATGGATGAATATCTCATGTGGTGCTGGCTGAACTTTGTTCTGACATTAAAAGGCACATATCCACGGTTAAAGTGAGCGTGCTCACGGATGGAGCAGTGGTTTCCTTTGGCACTTTGTCTGTTGTTCCTCCTCCACTCTCTTTTATTACCTTTTCAAGCGCTTTCCCCTGGGAACTCACCATCTTTCTGGCTCTGGAATCGGAAGACAAACAGAGATGTTTGGACAAACTCCATTTAAACAGCTCATTTGAATGCTCCCCTTTGTGTACAGTGGCAGGTCAGTGCCCATAACATCATTTAAATGGCATCTCATTTTAGACTTGATTTGACCTCATAGCCAATATCCTCATTGCTTTGCTGAAATGTCTGTCCTCCACTTCTGATGATGGGGCTGTCAACTGGGCCTGTTTTGTTGTGGCCAGCTAACTTTATGGAGCTGATGATTCAGAAGGTGCGTCACTATGGAGTGAAAAGTTCATCACTGTGGTTACTGAAGGTTGTAAACTTGAAGGCAGTTTTTAGAGCCGGAAGTAGTATAATCTCCCTGAATCTTTTAGGTTTGTCTTTTTATGTTTTAATACATGCACCATTTTGTAAAAGCATTCAGGAGTTAGTTTAGCATAGCTTATAATATGGATATAAATTTATCTGTGCAAATATTACACTGAAGTGACATTGTTTCTCAGACTACAAGGCTTAATAGACTTTTATTGTAGCGAACATACACCAAAATTAAAGGAATATCTTGCCAGACTTAATTAGGAGGAGGAATGATGATGCTTCTTGTTTAATTAAAAGCCTCATGCCACTGAGACTACTGTCAGCAGAACGTATCAGCACCATGGGAAATGCAGTTCATTTGCCATTGCAGAACGTATCAGCACCATGGGAAATGCAGTTCATTCGCCACTGCAGAACGTATCAGCACCATGGGAAATGCAGTTCATTCGCCAGTGCAACCATCGTTGATTGAAACCTTTATGGTTCTCATATGTGGGGGAAAAACTGTATTGGACAATGCGATTTGTTGTACGGTTTTTGAGTAATGTGAGTCTCTCAAAAACAATTTCCTGCTATTCTGCCTTACTATACTCTGTCATGAAATTTTGGTCAGCACTTTCTTTCATGGATATTTGTCAAAACCCTCCTGAAACTTACACCTGGGTCTAAGAACTTCCACGATTCATTCCCACCAAATCTTAAATCGCTTACTTTATTCACGTCGTGTTGAATTTTCATTCTTGTGTTCTACCTTTATAATTGTGTACATTTCATGCCACAGTTTCAAAATGTTCTGAATATCAGTCTAGAAAGTTTTTTTTTACCGCTTTCAATGTTAAGATGAATGCCTTATTTATATATTTGTACATGACCTAAATTAGTGCTGTTGCTCATTAAGTTCATCATAACCCACTTCTGTCCAGTGTTAATTGCACATTTTATTCTACAGTTCTACAGAGAACTACTTTTTTTCAGTACATTATTGATTATTTTTATTTTTTATTGCTAGTTAGAAGTCCTTCATTGCAGATGGGATTCTAAAATCAACAGGAATCCCAAAGAATGTAAAAACTGTATGGTGTTTAAGGGACAGTCAGAAGGTGCTTTCTGGACCATTTATTGCTGTTCCTCGGGCCGAACGTGCTGCATTGGTGGCTCATTATGCCAGTCTGAGTCATTCCCATGCTGGATCTCCCAATGACGTGTGGCAGATTTATAATGCAGAAAGGGTCATGAGGGCAGATACACCAGAGTGCATAAGTATTTGGACAGTGAAAAGTGACACAATTTTTGTTGTTTTGGCTCCCCCCCCCTCCATTTTAGCAGAGGAAAAGTGATTTGAAAAATTAACATAATCTGATATAAGATCATAATATTTAGTACTTGGTTGCAAATCCTTTGCATACTGTCCAAAGTACAATATAGCTGAAGGCTGGTCTCACAGCTGAAGGCTGGTCTTATAGCTGAAGGCTGGTCTTACACCTGAAGGCTGGTCTTACAGCTGAAGGCTGGTCTCACAGCTGAAGGCTGGTCTTATAGCTGAAGGCTGGTCTTACAGCTGAAGGCTGGTCTTATAGCTGAAGGCTGGTCTTACAGCTGAAGGCTGGTCTCACAGCTGAAGGCTGGTCTTTCACCTGAAGGCTGGTCTTACAGCTGAAGGCTGGTCTCACAGCTGAAGGCTGGTCTTACACCTGAAGGCTGGTCTTACAGCTGAAGGCTGGTCTTGTAGCTGAAGGCTGGTCTTACAGCTGAAGGCTGGTCTCACAGCTGAAGGCTGGTCTTATAGCTGAAGGCTGATCTCACAGCTGAAGGCTGGTCTCATAGCTGAAGCCTGGTCTTATAGCTGAAGGCTGGTCTTACAGCTGAAGGCTGGTCTCACAGCTGAAGCCTGGTCTTATAGCTGAAGCCTGGTCTTATAGCTGAAGGCTGGTCTTACAGCTGAAGGCTGGTCTCATAGCCGAAGGCTGGTCGTATAGCCGAAGGCTGGTATTATAGCTGAAGGCTGATCTCACAGCTGAAGGCCGGTCTTATAGCTGAAGACTGCTTTCTTTATGTCTTTTAACCTAAATTTTTAGCTTTAGCCTCGGTAGGCTAATCTTTCATTTCCCTGACAGAGGAATCGACCTTCACTGGACAGAAGCACTCTTCCCTGGGGGAGTACGCTTCAAATGTCCTGCTTTCAAAAAGTGTGCAATTTCCAGACCTGTTTCCTCCCATCCTCCTGAGAATGAGTGTACGCTGCCGCTCCCCCCCCCCCCCAGACCCTAAGCCTGCCCTCCTGAGGGGTGTACTGTACTGGCCAAATGCTCCCACTAACTGACACTCAGAATTCTGAGTCCTGTGATGAGAGGAGTTTGGAAAGGTCAGTGCACGCCACTTGGCTAGTTTGTGTGTGTTTATTTTCCTTCTGAAGCCTGTAGATGAGGAATCAATCATTCTCCCCCTGGAGGGGAGCCAGCAGGCCCAGTGCAGGCTTCCCAGCCCAGCCCTCTGGGAATCCGCTCCAGTTCTTTGGATCATTAAATTAAATCCCACATTGAATCAGTGCTAATTTGCTTTCATTAAAAGTGGTATGCATTTCTTCACCTTGAGTTTCTTACTCCCAACAAACCAACCCGGCATATCCAAGCTTTATACCACGAGTTTGTGTCTTATTAAGTTCGAATAGATAACTGGGAGGAGCTTGATGGGGTTGAAGCCTTTTTAAAAAAAATAATAAAAGCATGATTACGAAGTATCTTTAGAAACATGAGTTTTGAAGTCAGTGATTAATATTCAAGTGTTTCCTTCTGATGCAAACAGTATGAAATTGAAACAACTGGCTTGTCTTCTGTTTGATATTTCATCTCTAAAATAAGAGAAACTCCATCTAAAATACATATGTGTGTTTCTCTCTTCTTTATGTTTTGTTTTGGTGCTTCCGCTGGGCTTCTGGTTTCATAATTAGAGTGTTCCGTGTGCTGTAATTGATTCAGACGAACAACTTAAAAGGGAGAAGCTAAATTCTTAAAGGATAGTGCCAAAGACTAGGGAGTAGGCAGGCACTAATTGTGTACAGGAAGTGAAGTGTAATTAAGTCAGAAAACAAAATAGCGGTTTAAGATTGTACAACTACTGGAAGAGGCACCATTAAATATACTTTGAAATGCAAAGTGTTTATTTTTGATGAAGAAAAAAACTTTGTGTTTTGTGGGCTCGTGTGATTTTTTTTTGTCAAGATTTTTGGCAGAAAACATGACTCTACTGTAATTGGATTCTGGACTGGAATCTTGCATAGGATTTTGAATGGGATCTGGATTGAGATTTGGACTGGGATCTGGATTGGGATCTGGAACAGGATTTGGACTGGAACTAGAATGGGATCTTGATTGGGATCTGGATTTGGATCTGTAATGACATCTGGAATGGGATCTTGATTGGGATCTGGAATGGGATCTTGATTGGGATCTGGATTTGGATCTGTAATGGCATCTGGAATGGGATCTGGAATGGCATCTGGAATGGGATCTTGATTGGGATCTGGAATGGGATCTTGATTGGGATCTGGAATGGGATCTGGAATGGCATCTGGAATGGGATCTTGATTGGGATCTGGAATGGGATCTGTAGAAAGGCCCTGGAACCGCAGGGGGGCCCTGGAGCCACGGGAAATAACTGAGAGACGGTTGCCCTCGGTGACCTCAGACAGCACAAACCTGTGTTCCTCAGCGGGTTGTGTCTGTCCCCAGAACATGTCCCTCAGTGCTTAATGGTGGTAATGGTGATGAAGAAGGGGAGCTGACTCCATTCTCCTGTTTTAAATGCACACTGATAGGTGGGGCAGAGTGAAAATGGTGTGCTTGTATGCATGTCTTCAGACACAGTATCTGTCCCAGGAATTTTCTTTCTGTGCTGCAAACCCACATTTGGATGCCAAAACAAGGAAAATGAAAAACCAGAGAATCCGATTTCTTTTCCCTCACAGGGACCGAGCTCAAAGTTCAGCTCCTTACTATCATTCAGCATAAAATCACAGCTTCTTGTTTTTCAACACAGGAGATGATTCCCTTTTCAAAAAAGATTTTAACCCTCTCCTTCTCCTCGGCCTGAGGCTCGTTTAACCCTCTCATTCTCCTGGCCTGAGGCTTGTTTTCCCAAATCATGCTGCATGCTGCCATTTGGCCCCATAATCCTCTCTTCCTTTGAGTCTGTTATGTCGTTAAGTCAGTGAATGTCAGTGAGTGAGAGAGAAGTGGGAAATGTCCGTACTTAAAGTAAATGCAAAGTCCACAGCCTCTTTCTTACATGGATTACAGTATTTTTAAGAGATGTAAACAGAAATTCCAACAACTGAGGTTTCACGCAGTTGGGGAGAAGATTTTAAACAAGAAGCAATGTGTGGTTAACAGACTGAAATAGCCCAAAGATATACAGGATTTAGTGCCGCAGTTCCAGAGAGTCTTTCCATCTATGGGCAAATAAATAATGTCAGCTTCCATTTCTGCTGTCATATCGTGCTGATGTGTGGACTCTCAGTCTATTAGGCGGTGACAGTGAAGGGCCCGTGCAGGGCAGGCGGAGATGGAGCGGCCGCCTTCATTACCGTTCCCTGGCTGAGTGAACAGCTTCTTATCTGCGATCAGCATTCGCAGGATACGGGAGGAAAGCATCCGGGGCATGTCCTCACGCTGCCTTCCTGTGTTTCCAGAGCCCGTTTGGAGTTGCCCGCGGCGACGCGTGTCATGCCTGTGCCCCCCCCCCCCCCCAGACCCGCAGCAAAGGCTCTTTGAACAAGATGGCGGTGTTTCCGTGATGGTCTTAGCGGGGGGGGTTGGGAGCCTAATGCAGGCTCAGAGCAGCGCGTACAGCTGGTATAGACTGCGTGTGTGAGCCACATGCTCGCCGCCAATCACTCAACACCACAAACCTACATCAGCTGAATATTAATGCACAAAAAACCGAGCAGATTACTCACTGTACCGTATTTTGTTTTTGTTTTGTGCTTGTGGAACACTTTGTCAATAGTCTGTGGTTCAGACATATCTCTACAGCTCAATGTCTGTAGAAAAAAGCATGGCTAGATTAGGCAAATTGCCTACATACTAATCTACCCAGTTCTTGGGAATTAATATATAGCTTTGTGGTTTTGAGTGATTTTGAGTTCTGTATTTGACAGGCTAATTGGCCTCTTGCATTGAGCTGCTCTTTCTTGTTTGTTTCTTGGTGTTTTGTTTTTGGTTTGCTGATGCATCTTGTTCCCTTGCTTCTTTCAGCTGTATGTTTACTTAAGATAATAAAACAGATAATTCTAGTCCAGGGGGATTGTTCTAACAGACTCTGTCTCTTTAGGGGTACACTGTTCTAACAGACCCTGTCTCTTTAGGGGTACACTGATTTAACAGGCTGATATGGCAATGGCAGGCTGCAAAGAAAGTGTCTTTAATTTAGTCTCATATGCTACTGGCATATACACCCCCTCCCCCCATGTAGCAGTAAAGGGAGACGTAGGCTGGCTTACTTTTCTGTATGTAAATACAGAAAATACCACCTACTGGCTTTACATACTTGATTTGAGTTAATCTATCATAAATGGATTTTATTTAATCTATCATAAATGGATTTTATTTAATCGTGAAAGGAAATATTTTTTATACCCAGGAGGTGATTTAGCTTTCAGAAAAGCTCTTTACCCCTGCCAGCTTTGTATAACCCCCTGCAGCATACTGTACATCTAGCACCCCCCCCCCCCAGCATAGGGGCTGGGGCTGGGGCTGGAGGGGGCTGAGGGTGATTGAGGCTGGTGGGGGTTGATGGGGGCTGTGGGTGATTGAGGCTGGTGGGGGCTGAGGCTGATTGAGGCTGGTGGGGGCTGAGGCTGATTGAGACTGGTGGGAACTGGGGCTGATTGAGGCTGGTGGGGGCTGAGGGTGATTGAGGCTGGTGGGGGCTGAGGCTGATTGAGGCTGGTGGGGGCTGAGGGTGATTGAGGCTGGTGGGAACTGAGGCTGATTGAGGCTGGTGGTGGCTGAGGGTGATTGAGGCTGATTGAGGCTGATGGGGGCTGAGGGTGATTGAGGCTGGTGGGGGCTGAGGCTGATTGAGGCTGGTGGGGGCTGAGAGTGATTGAGGCTGGTGGGGGCTGAGGGTGATTGAGGCTGATTGAGGCTGATGGGGGCTGAGGGTGATTGAGGCTGGTGGGGGCTGATGGGGGCTGAGGCTGATTGAGGCTGGTGGGACTGAAGCCAGGAAAGAACAACCACAGGGCAAAGTAGGATTTTGCAGTAACATCAGTAGCATCATTAGTGTGTTTTGCCCATTTTACATTTTTCAGATGAGTAGTTCAATTAATTGAGAATTGGCATTAAAAGTCTGTTAGATTTGTAAATAAGATGATGCACACCTAGTCATTAAAAAGGTGCAAATCAATGGCAGATAAACATTCCAAAAGGAATATTGCACAACCTCTGCTCTTTCACTTTAACAAAATGCCATCCACGTTTCTTCACCCTGATGAAGACATTTCATTTTAAAAAATTAAATTAAGGAGCAAAGACTGTGCACTCTTCCTTCTCTCAAAGATAAATGAGTGAAATGAATCTGTTGTTGTGTGTAATGATTCCTTCATGCTCTCCGTCTCTCCCCAGGAGTACACGATCGATGTGTTCTTCCGGCAGAGCTGGAGGGATGAGAGGCTGAAGTTTGATGGACCCATGCACGTCCTTCCCCTCAACAACCTGCTGGCCAGCAAGATCTGGACCCCAGACACATTCTTCCATAATGGCAAGAAATCTGTCGCACACAACATGACCACGCCCAACAAACTCCTGAGGCTGGTGGACAACGGAACCCTGCTGTACACCATGCGGTGAGTCCCCCCCCCATATCGCTCCCACGATGCACTGCTCTGTGTGCTACAGGCCTCATTGTGATGATCCTATCTGAGGCTGCTATGGCAGGTATCCAAGGAGATCAAGCTGCATATATCACATTTAATCCACTGAACATATTTTTAAGATAGGGACTTTGCCCTGACGGGACAGGGGAAGGGTTCAGGCCTAATGTGTTTTTAATGATAGGGATTAAGGTGGACTGTGGAGAGGCAAGAGGCCACCGCATTGGGCCTGTACTGACCTTGTACTGACTCTGCACTGACTCTGTACTGACTCTGTTCTGACTCTGCACTGACTCTGTACTGACTCTGTTCTGACTGCACTGACTCTGTTCTGACTCTGTTCTGACTGCACTGACTCTGTACTGACTCTGTTCTGACTCTGCACTGACTCTGTACTGACTCTGTTCTGACTGTTCTGACTCTGTTCTGACTCTGTTCTGACTGCACTGACTCTGTTCTGACTCTGCTCTGACTGCACTGACTCTGTTCTGACTCTGCACTGACTCTGCACTGACTCTGTTCTGACTCTGCACTGATTCTGTTCTGACTCTGCACTGACTCTGTTCTGACTCTGTTCTGACTGCACTGACTCTGTTCTGACTCTGCACTGACTCTGCACTGACTCTGCACTGACTCTGCACTGACTCTGTTCTGACTCTGCACTGATTCTGTTCTGACTCTGTTCTGACTGCACTGACTCTGTACTGACTCTGCACTGACTCTGTTCTGACTCTGCACTGATTCTGTTCTGACTCTGTTCTGACTGTTCTGACTCTGTTCTGACTCTGTTCTGACTCTGCACTGACTCTGTTCTGACTCTGCACTGATTCTGTTCTGACTCTGTTCTGACTGTTCTGACTCTGTTCTGACTGTTCTGACTCTGTTCTGACTCTGTTCTGACTGCACTGACTTTGTTCTGAGTCTGTTCTGAGTCTGCCATACTGGCACAGGTGTGTGATTCTGACTCTGTTCTGACTGCACTGACTCTGTACTGACTGCACTGACTGCACTGACTGTTCTGACTGCACTGACTCTGTACTGACTCTGTTCTGACTCTGTACTGACTCTGTTCTGACTCTGTTCTGACTGTTCTGACTCTGTTCTGACTCTGTTCTGACTGCACTGACTCTGTTCTGACACTGCTCTGACTGCACTGACTCTGTTCTGACTCTGCACTGACTCTGTTCTGACTCTGTTCTGACTGCACTGACTCTGTTCTGACTCTGCACTGACTCTGCACTGACTCTGTACTGACTCTGCTCTGACTCTGTCCTGACTGCACTGACTCTGTTCTGACTGTTCTGACTCTGCACTGATTCTGTTCTGACTGTTCTGACTCTGTTCTGACTCTGCACTGACTCTGTTCTGACTCTGCACTGATTCTGTTCTGACTCTGTTCTGACTGTTCTGACTCTGTTCTGACTGCACTGACTCTGTTCTGAGTCTGTTCTGAGTCTGCCATACTGGCACAGGTGTGTGATTCTGACTCTGTTCTGACTGCACTGACTCTGTACTGACTGCACTGACTGCACTGACTCTGTTCTGACTCTGCACTGACTCTGCACTGACTCTGCACTGACTCTGTACTGACTCTGCACTGATTCTGTTCTGACTCTGTTCTGACTGTTCTGACTCTGTTCTGACTCTGTACTGACTCTGCACTGACTCTGTACTGACTGCACTGACTCTGTACTGACCCTGTTCTGACTGCACTGACTCTGCACTGACTCTGTTCTGACTGCACTGACTCTGTACTGACTCTGTTCTGACTGCACTGACTCTGTTCTGAGTCTGCCATACTGGCACAGGTGTGTGATTAATGAGGCTGGCTGCTGAGTGGTTCCTGCTGTAGCCAGGAAATGTGTGAGATAATGCCCCAGCAGTCAGACGGGATCTGCGGAGGAAGCAGCTTTGGTGGGGGTGGGGGGTGGGGGGATGAGGGGTGGGGATGGTGGGTCTTCACATTTAACAGTAACCTGTGTTATGGAAAAATGCAAAAAAAAACTTTTTTGTTCACTTTATCCCAGAAATATGCTTTTTGTTTCAAAGTAAAAGTGCTTAGACAGAGTCCTCCTAAAAGGGGGCAGGGCAGCTGTGGGGGTGAGGCTGGGGCAGCTATGGGCAGCTGTGGGGGTGAGGCCGGGGCAGCTGTGGGGGTGAGGCTGGGGCAGCTGTGGGGGTGAGGCCGGGGCAGCTGTGGGGGTGAGGCTGGGGCAGCTGTGGGGGTGAGGCCGGGGCAGCTGTGGGGGTGAGGCTGGGGCAGCTGTGGGGGTGAGGCCGGGGCAGCTGTGGGGGTGAGGCCGGGGCAGCTGTGGGGGTGAGGCTGGGGCAGCTGTGGGGGTGAGGCCGGGGCAGCTGTGGGGGTGAGGCCGGGGCAGCTGTGGGCAGCTGTGGGGGTGAGGCTGGGGCAGCTGTGGGGGTGAGGCCGGGGCAGCTGTGGGGGTGAGGCCAGGGCAGCTGTGGGCAGCTGTGGGGGTGAGGCCAGGGCAGCTGTGGGGGTGAGGCCGGGGCAGCTGTGGGCAGCTGTGGGGGTGAGGCCGGGGCAGCTGTGGGGGTGAGGCTGGGGCAGCTGTGGGGGTGAGGCCGGGGCAGCTGTGGGGGTGAGGCCGGGGCAGCTGTGGGGGTGAGGCCGGGGCAGCTGTGGGGGTGAGGCTGGGGCAGCTGTGGGGGTGAGGCCGGGGCAGCTGTGGGGGTGAGGCCGGGGCAGCTGTGGGCAGCTGTGGGGGTGAGGCCGGGGCAGCTGTGGGGGTGAGGCTGGGGCAGCTGTGGGGGTGAGGCTGGGGCAGCTGTGGGGGTGAGGCCGGGGCAGCTGTGGGCAGCTGTGGGGGTGAGGCCGGGGCAGCTGTGGGCAGCTGTGGGGGTGAGGCCGGGGCAGCTGTGGGGGTGAGGCCGGGGCAGCTGTGGGGGTGAGGCCGGGGCAGCTGTGGGCAGCTGTGGGGGTGAGGCCGGGGCAGCTGTGGGGGTGAGGCTGGGGCAGCTGTGGGGGTGAGGCTGTGGGCAGCTGTGGGGGTGAGGCTGGGGCAGCTGTGGGGGTGAGGCCGGGGCAGCTGTGGGGGTGAGGCTGGGGCAGCTGTGGGGGTGAGGCCGGGGCAGCTGTGGGGGTGAGGCTGGGGCAGCTGTGGGGGTGAGGCTGGGGCAGCTGTGGGGGTGAGGCCAGGGCAGCTGTGGGGGTGAGGCTGGGGCAGCTGTGGGGGTGAGGCCGGGGCAGCTGTGGGGGTGAGGCTGGGGCAGCTGTGGGGGTGAGGCTGGGGCAGCTGTGGGCAGCTGTGGGGGTGAGGCCGGGGCAGCTGTGGGGGTGAGGCCGGGGCAGCTGTGGGGGTGAGGCTGGGGCAGCTGTGGGGGTGAGGCTGGGGCAGCTGTGGGGGTGAGGCTGGGGCAGCTGTGGGGGTGAGGCCGGGGCAGCTGTGGGGGTGAGGCCGGGGCAGCTGTGGGGGTGAGGCCGGGGCAGCTGTGGGGGTGAGGCCGGGCCCCTCGGGATCCTGCTGCTGTTACGTTCTACGGAATGCTGCAGCTCGGTTCCTCCATGCTAATCAAAACGTTTAAATAATAATAATAATAATTTTGCTTACGTAGCGCTCTTTGGAACTTAGCACTCAAAGGGCTTTCTAAAATAAGATATTAAAAAATGATTTTGTGTAAGCTCTTAAATGTGAGAGTTTAAGATCTTACACATTGCAGCACGCAGGGGACTGTTAAGCGCATAATTAGGTGTATTCATGTGGCACTCTGAAGCACAGTCTGTGTTTCCCTGCATATCACCGGCTGTAATGTTGACACTTCTGCGCCTGTGGAGCACATGATAAATTTATTAAGAAAATGGTGTATTGCTTTTCGCTCGCATGGAATCCCACCCCCACCCCCCCTTTTCCAATTTCACCGCTCGCCTTCGAATGTAGCACCTAATGTATTTCTTTCCCTGTCAGGAGCATTAACACTTCGCAGAAATGCATTCTGCCGGAGTAAGCACTTCTGCAGGCGTGAGGGAGTTGGGGGGGGGGGGGGGATCAATATGCCAGGACACAAAAGGAGCTGTGAGGTGCTGTGTGCGGTCATGTCTGTGAGGTGCTGTGTGCGGTCATGTCTGTGAGGTGCTGTGTGCGGTCATGTCTGTGAGGTGCCGTGTGCGGTCATGTCTGTGAGGTGCCGTGTGCGGTCATGTCTGTGAGGTGCCATGTGCGGTCATGCCTGTGAGGTGCTGTGTGCGGTCATGCCTGTGAGGTGCTGTGTGCGGTCATGTCTGTGAGGTGCCGTGTGTGGTCATGTCTGTGAGGTGCCGTGTGCGGTCATGTCTGTGGAGCAGACCCCCTTTACTTTCCTGCCCTGCTATTCCTGTCTTTTCTCTCCCACTTTATTTACCTCCCTGCCATACTGTTCCTTTCTGTTCCCCTCTGCTTTTACCTTCCTGTATGACGGTTCTTTTGTGTTCCTATCCAATGTTTTACTTCCTATCCTAGTGTTCATTTCTCTTCTCTCAGCACCATCTGTGTCTCGTCAAACCTTTTTCCATTCAATCTACATTTGAATTTAAACTTCACTTACAAATAAATGCAAACATGGTGTTTTTCAGCACAAGCAGTTTACTGAGTTCAGCATCACCAAAATGAACTACATTTGTGAGGAAAAAACTAATGCTTGCGTTTATTTCAGACTCAGAGTCAAGGATGCGTGTAGTTTGAGATTAGCTTGGTGGTATTGAACTGAACAATTGATTTTGGCCTATTGTGAATCCCGTTGAATATTTTTTTCATTATTCAGGGTTTTTCAACTGTTGGATGGAATTAGAATCACCGTTATTACTCACAGATGTGTTGCTGCTTTTGAGGTATTCTATTTCACTTGCATAAACAGACTTTTTTAGGGGTCCAAACAGCAGGTCCAAGGGCTCTTCAAGTCTGATGACGCGTGGCACAGTTACGTGGATTACTGTGGGAGTATTTTGTCCCTGATTGGTCACTTGGTGGCGCTATAGTCATGATGCATGCATATGCCTTAGTGGGAACACATCCTTAGGGGGCTGGGGCCCCTGTGTATGGGTTAGTGGGAACACACTCTTAGGGGGCTGGGGCCCCTGTGTATGGGTTAGTGGGAACACACCCTTAGGGGGCTGGGGGCCCCTGTGTATGGGTTAGTGGGAACACACCCTTAGGGGGGCTGGGGGCCCCTGTGTATGGGTTAGTGGGAACACACCCTTAGGGGGCTGGGGCCCCTGTGTATGGGTTAGTGGGAACACACCCGTAGGGGGCTGGGGCCCCTGTGTATGGGTTAGTGGGAACACACCCTTAGGGGGCTGTGGGCCCCTGTGTATGGGTTAGTGGGAACACACCCTTAGGGGGCTGGGGCCCCTGTGTATGGGTTAGTGGGAACACACCCTTAGGGGGCTGGGGCCCCTGTGTATGGGTTAGTGGGAACACACCCTTAGGGGGCTGGGGCCCCTGTGTATGGGTTAGTGGGAACACACCCTTAGGGGGCTGGGGCCCCTGTGTATGGGTTAGTGGGAACACACCCATAGGGGGCTGGGGCCCCTGTGTATGGGTTAGTGGGAACACACCCTTAGGGGGCTGTGGGCCCCTATGTATGGGTTAGTGGGAACACACCCTTAGGGGGCTGGGGGCCCCTGTTTTAGCAGGAACACACCCTTAGGGGGCTGTGGGCCCCTGTGTATGGGTTAGTGGGAACACACCCTTAGGGGGCTGATGGTATGAGGAGAGCCCGGTGCTTCCATGTGGGCCTGTATTCTCAGAGCTGATCAGTGACCTGCTTCCTAACTGGATGGTTGATGATTAATTAAGGCTCCGTTGAGCTGCTGAAGGGGGAAAGAAACGTATTTTCAGAGCTGCCGTGTGAATGCTCGATTAAGCATTCTGCTCGTATGGAAGCAGATGAGTAGGTCTCGTTTTACGGAGAGTGACTTTGCGTCATGTCCAGCGCTGTGTGTGCTGGTCAACCAAGAAATGGTGAGGCACATCCAAAATGGCTGCCGTGCCTCACCCAGGAGGAGCTGCACATTGGTGGGCCTTGAGCAGAGTTTCTCTTCTTCCCCACAAAGTGCTTTGGGAACAAAAATGCCATCCATTGTGTTTATTATTTTTGCCACTTCATAGATGCCTGTATACAATAACAAATTCAGAATTGAAGACCCTCTGGTTTAACTGGACTACATTTCCTGTGCTCTGAAAATGTAATTGAAAGAATAAAACAAGCGTTAAGTCTCAGGTGAGACTGCAGGATGCGGTGAGTTAGTTTTTTAATCTTTTATTTGTTCAGACCCTCCTGTATCTGAGCTGGCTTGCATGGCGTGCCTGGCACCCGTTAAAGTATGTTTACTGGAGCGAATTGGGTTAAGGATACACTGGCAGCCGTACTCCTGGGAAACGCGCAAACGTCTGTTTACACGCCCGAGCCTGGGCGCAGACCCCCCCCCCCCCCCGCCGCCCCCCCCCCGATATGAAGGCTGTTTGCTGCGCAGAGAGGCTCCCTTAAGAGCCACAGCCATACACAGCCCTTATGCTTCAGCTTCAGAAAAAAGATGTTTGTTACACACTATGAATTATTAATGCACTGCAGGTGAGGTGTGAAATGCAGGGTCCCTGCACATGGGGGTCCCCCCCCCCCTCCCAGCTGCGTGTAGCTGCTGTTTGTTAGCCTGCAATTGGCTGGGCTGCGTGTAGCTGCTGTTTGTTAGCCTGTGATTGGCTGGGCTGCATGTAGCTGCTGTTTGTTAGCCTGTGATTGGCTGGGCTGAGTGTTGCTGCTGTTTTTTAGCCGTGATTGGCTCTGCTGCTCAAAGCAGCTGTTTGGCAGCCTGTGATTGGCCAAGCTTTGTGTAAATGATGTTTGTTAGCCTGTGATTGGCTAAGCTAGGCGTAACTGTGCTTTGTTAGCCTGTGATTGGCTCAGCTATTTGTAACTGGGCTTGTTAGCCTGTGATTGGTTCTCGGTTAGGGTTAGGGTAGAGCTGGGAGCTGGGATTGGTGAGGGTAGAGCTGGGAGCTGGGATTGGTGAGGGTAGAGCTGGGAGCTGGGATTGGTGAGGGTAGAGCTGGGAGCTGGGATTGGTGAGGGTAGAGCTGGGAGCTGGGATTGGTGAGGGTAGAGCTGGGAGCTGGGATTGGTTAGGGTAGAGCTGGGAGCTGGGATTGGTTAGGGTTAGGGTAGAGCTGGGAGCTGGGATTGGTGAGGGTAGAGCTGGGAGCTGGGATTGGTGAGGGTAGAGCTGGGAGCTGGGATTGGTGAGGGTAGAGCTGGGAGCTGGGATTGGTTAGGGTTAGGGTAGAGCTGGGAGCTGGGATTGGTTAGGGTAGAGCTGGGAGCTGGGATTGGTGAGGGTAGAGCTGGGAGCTGGGATTGGTGAGGGTAGAGCTGGGAGCTGGGATTGGTGAGGGTAGAGCTGGGAGCTGGGATTGGTTAGGGTAGAGCTGGGAGCTGGGATTGGTGAGGGTAGAGCTGGGAGCTGGGATTGGTGAGGGTAGAGCTGGGAGCTGGGATTGGTGAGGGTAGAGCTGGGAGCTGGGATAGGTGAGGGTAGAGCTATGAGCTGGGATTGGTGAGGGTAGAGCTGGGAGCTGGGATTGGTGAGGGTAGAGCTGGGAGCTGGGATTGGTGAGGGTAGAGCTGGGAGCTGGGATAGGTGAGGGTAGAGCTGGGATTCTCTGTGTGTGGTGGTGTTTGGACTGAGCCCTGTGCTCCATCTGGGGCCACGGCTCATATGTGCGTGTGTGTGTGTGTGCGTGCGTGCGTGTGTGTGTGTGTGTGTGTGTGTGTGAGAGTGTGTGTGTGTGTGTGTGCGTGCGTGTGTGTGTGCGCGCATGCGTGCATGACACAAAACAACAACAGCGACACTATCCCAATACTTATGCATTTTCTATATTTTATATATGCTCTTGGAACCATTTTGGATAGATATTTTTTCCTTCATTTTTTTTTTTTTTGTCCAGGCGTTTTGGAGGGACAGAAAGCACAGAGCTCAGCGCTGTGTGATTCATAACTCAGTCTGCACACACTAAATGACTGTTTTTTTTTATTACTGCCTTATCTCCAGAGAGGAAGCAATCATTTTATAGATGTTTAAAGTCCAGTCCAACCAAATAATCTGCAGCTCTCCCGCATTCTCTGACTGGGATTTGAAAGGTAGGGCTGAGTTTCACTTGCAGTTGCCAGAAAACCAGGACCAGAGCCTGTTAGCCGTGATGCAGGGAGGAGGGGATCGCTTGTTACAAAGGGCACGATGCTAACCTTGTTTGGCCAGGCAATGAGTGGCACATGCAGTGTTCACTGTGTGATTTTCTTTAAATTAGGATAGCGGAATATTTTCAGCTCAGGCCAATTAAATACATTTTTAAAAACACCACCACATCCATTATCGCACATTCATTATCACACATCCAGGCATATTTCTGGCCTCTGGAACACAAAGCGAAGACGTTACTGCTGAGGATAAAGTTGGAAGGGCTTTGGACGTGATTCAGGTCTCCATTAATGCTGCTCGCGTGTGTTTGGGCTTCTGCAGGCTAGTCGCTGGCTTCACTGTGCCGCCTGCACAGTGTTTTGGTTGCTCCTAAATGTATGTAAGCAGAATGCATGGACACTGTGAGTGTCTTGCCAAATAAATGTAAATGTCAGTGGTAAATTATATTGACCGAAGTGAATGTCATTTATGATAGAAGGCCTTGTTGTTTTCGCAAAAGCATCATGTATAATTTTGCTCACTGCACCTTAGCCAGATGAGCATTTAAAAATGTTTTCTGTCAACGTAATGAATGAAGAGTTCATTTATACAGCATATATATTTATTGTTTTAGCTCCAAAATATGCAGTATATAATGTATTGCAGCCTTTATCAGACCTCACCTTTGCTGGTGTAATAACTCAAGCATTTGCTCCCTTCATGGGGAGCAGCACAAATTAATCAGGGAGGAGAAACAGGAAGCAAGCGGCTGCTGCTTTGAGCTGTCACTGAGGAAGAGTCACTGAGGAAGAGGCACGCTTTAGCCGGATTCATTCTGAACGGAAGCATTTTTGAAAAAGCGTTTTATTTTGGTTGCTTTATCTCCTGTCATGTGGAGGCATTATTTGGCTGTTTCCAGGCAGATGTTTCTGCCCTTGAATGGATCACAGTGGAAGAAAACATTCAGGTTGCTTCTCAAGTGCACATGAAATAAAGCCCTTGTCATGGTTCCTAAGCAACCAGACCCTGACGTAGATTAGTGAAATAAACTGGTCCAAGTGCCCATCCTATATTCTGGAGTTTTCTAGTTTTTTTGTCCTCGTTTACACCCTTCTCCTCCTTGTGAGAGAGAGTCGCAGCTTTGCTTTGCAGTAGCAGCAGTACATTGCTTGTTTGTTGTACGCCTATACTTTACAATTCACAGCATTTCTACAACCAATAATTTGATAATTACTGGAATTTTCTCTGGCTGATTGCCATCTACATGCAGCTCATCTTGGCCTTGTGTTTAGGTAGCATCATTCAAAATGAACCAATCAGAAAAGCTTTACCTCCTTTTTATTTTAATTTTTGGGGGTGGGGGGCTGGAGTGTAAGGCCCCAGGGCGTTGTACTGGATACTGTGGGCTGGGATGGGAGGGGCGCTCAAGAAAGGTCTGCCCCCCCCCCACATCCCTGATCTGCTGGCGGGAGAGGGGCATGTTCTCATGGGAGAGAGCTTCACTGCGAGCTCCCCCCCCCTCATTCAGACAGAGACGGGGTGCTGTGGACCTCGGGTGCAGCAGCGCGATCGATGCACCTGTTTTTTGGGATGCGGATGTGGTGGGAGGTGGGGGGGGGGGGGGCTGGGGCATCTGGGGGCAGTTCCCTGGCTGGCGGGCCACACAGAATCTGCAGGAGACCCATTAATTAACGTCGACTGCAAAGTGCTTCTTTTCCTGGGAGTGCAGTTCATTTTCAGGGCCCAGAACATCATCACCATCATGTCTGAGGATTACCCAGGAGGTAAAAGGCTTTATCTCACCAAGCACTTAAGGGTGGAGGCAGGGTGAAGACAGGGAGGAGACAGGGTGGGTACAGGGGGAGGCAGGGTGGAGGCAGGGTGGGTACAGGGTGAAGGCAGAGTGAAGGCAGGGTGGAGGTAGGGAGGAGACAGGGTGGAGGCAGGGTGGAGACAGGGGTGGGTACAGGGGTAGGCAGGGTGGAGACAGGGGTAGGCAGGGTGGAGACAGGGTGGAGGCAGGGTGGGTACAGGGGGAGGCAGGGTGGAGACAGGGTGGGAACAGGGTGGGTACAGGGTGGAGACAGGCAGGGTGGAGGCAGGGTGGGTACAGGGTGGAGACAGGGGGAGGCAGGGTAGGGACAGGGTGGAGGCAGGGTGGGTACAGGGGGAGGCAGGGTGGAGACAGAGTGGGGACAGGGTGGGTACAGGGTGGAGGCAGGCAGGGTGGGGACAGGGTGGAGGCAGGGTGGGTACAGGGGGAGGCAGGGTGGAGACAGGGTGGAGACAAGGTGGGGACAGGGTGGAGGCAGGGTGGGTACAGGGGGAGGCAGGGTGGAGACAGAGTGGGGACAGGGTGGGTACAGGGTGGAGGCAGGCAGGGTGGGGACAGGGTGGAGGCAGGGTGGGTACAGGGGGAGGCAGGGTGGAGGCAGAGTGGAGAGAGACACTCGGATGGCCCTGCTCTGCAATCTGACGCCCCTCCACATTGTTTGGTCCTTTTTTCTCTTTCATGAATGAAGGGAATTCTGTGAAAGTATCAGACCGCTGGGTTACTCTCACAGGAGCACTCAGACCACTGGGTTACTCTCACATGAGCACTCAGACCACTGGGTTACTCTCACATGAGCACTCAGAGAACGCTGGGTTACTCTCACAGGAGCACTCAGACTGCTGGGTTACTCTCACAGGAGCACTCAGACTGCTGGGTTACTCTCACATGAGCACTCAGAGACCGCTGGGTTACTCTCACAGGAGCACTCAGACTGCTGGGTTACTCTCACAGGAGCACTCAGACTGCTGGGTTACTCTCACATGAGCACTCAGACCGCTGGGTTACTCTCACAGGAGCACTCAGACCGCTGGGTTACTCTCACATGAGCACTCAGACCGCTGGGTTACTCTCACATGAGCACGTCCGTCCTGTCCTTCCTCGGGGGTATGGAGGTGGATAGAGCCAAACACTTCCCGTCTCTGTTTGCATAAAACACAGCTCCAAGCCCCTGCAGCCCGTCCTGAAGACGTTTACTTTGGTCTGTGTTCTGACCTTTTCTTTCTTAGATGCATACTTCTGTACCTACATATTTAGTTTATTGTATCTAAGAAAGCATTTCAAATAGCGCAGCTGCCTGGCTTTGCCCAGTGAAATTGGCACCATATAAAGTATTGGCTTGAATGGCTGGCAGTGCTATGGCTGAGGGAGGTGTGTGCAAACAGCGTGTCTGTGGATGGGCCATATATTACACGCTAAGAAAGAGCGATGGGCCATTAAAGAACTGTGTGCACTTGAGAGTGGAGGAGCGGGAAAGAAATATGAGATTAGAGGGCTTCTCCGGGGGGAAGGCTGAGGGGCGGCTGCTGTTTGGAGCAGAGCCTGGAACAGAGAGGCAGCCCTGCTGCTGATGAGGCTGATCTGCTCAGGTCATCCAGGAAGCCATTTGATGAGTTTCACTGGGTCAATAACTAATCAGCTTGAGCGGGGGAAGTGTTGAGCGTTTTTCTCTTTGATTTTATTTTCCCTGGAATGGGTGCAGAGGTGTAGAGATGAGCTGCCCAGGCCTGGGTGATGATGGGAATGTAGGACTGGGACCTGTTGAGCAAGAAACTGACAAACACAGGACCTGTACCAAACACAGGGCCTATGCCCAACACAGGGCCTATACCAAATATACTATACCTATACCTAGCCCCAACCATACCAGTCGCAGGACCTATGCCCCACACAGGACCTGTACCAAATATACCTATACCTAACCCTAATCATACCAAACACAGCTCTCAAACACAGAACCCATACCAAACACTGGCCCCAAACACAGGACCTATACCAAATATACCTATACCTAACCCTAATCATACCAAACACAGCTCTCAAGCACAGAACCCATACCAAACACTGGCCCCAAACACAGGACCTATACCAAATATACCTATACCTAACCCTAACCCTAACCATACCAAACAGCACCCAAACACAGGACCTATACCAAACACAGCACCCAAACACAGGGCCTATGCCAAACACAGCACCCAAACACAGGGCCTATACCAAACACAGGGTCCAAACTACAGCATAACGGAATTCAACAAAACCTCTGGTTTCGGACCGGGTTCGGGTTCGAGTTTTCTATTAAGTAAAAATGAATTCGTATTTTACATTTTAAATGTATTTGTATTTAAAGAAATAAACTTATTTTAACTAATTTTGCACATCTCTTTCTAGTTCATGTGCATGAGCCCCTAAATTCGCAGTGGATGAAATTAAATAAAAAATTTAGGCAGAACTTCTTAAAATACCAAATGTGTCAGGAACTAATTTTGTGGAAATATTATGACCTTGTTCTGACAACAGATACAGAGCTCACTGGTCGTATACCATAGGGTTTGCAGTGCTATTTTGACCTACGACAGCAAGAAGACCTAACTTAGAGATATTGTCCAAGAATTAGTGGAAACTTTTCTGGTGGCAAAGGCTCTAGTGAGATACGTAGGCTAAAGCAAATGGGTCTGGTAAGCCAGCTGATAAAAACTGGATGTGTACTGTGCTTGATCGCTACTAGCCAGTATGGTTTATTAGCCTTCCACACTGCTGTGCTGATGGGTCGCTGTGCCTTGGTCCTTTCCCATATGGAAGTAAAATATAGCCAACTGCGACATGGTAATTATTGCTATAACTCGCGCGCATAGCTGCTGAGCAAAGAATTGTAAAACCGCGTCTGTAAGTGATTTCTGTTTCGGATCGGGTTCGATTTTCAAATTTAGCAGCACCAGCCGAGCAGGGTCAGGTTGGGTCTCAAGGTCTCGGGTATGGGCTGAGTTCTGCTTCAATTTCATGCCCGTGCAGACCTCTGCAAAACACAGGGCTACAGGACCTATGCCAAACATAGGGCCCAAACACAGGACCTACACTAAATGCAGCACCCAGCACAGGGCCTATGCAAAACACAGGGTCTATGCTGAACACAGCACCCAAACACTGGGCCTATACCCCACATAGGGCACACACACACAGGGTCTGGACCAATCACAGGCAGCAGAGTCAGGGCCTAGACCAATCACAGGCAGCAGAGTCAGGGCCTAGACCAATCACAGGCTGCAGAGTCAGGGCCTAGACCAATCACAGGCTGCAGAGTCAGGGCTTAGACCAATCACAGGCTGCAGAGTCAGGGTCTAGACCAATCACAGGCTGCAGAGTCAGGGTCTAGACCAATCACAGGCAACAGAATCAGGGTGTAGCCCTGCTCACTGCCAGGCCACCATGGCTACATAGCTGTCCTGCTCGTGTTTTTTATGGAGCTGAATGTCAGTTTCGTCTTAGACCCAAGGACCCTCTCAGCACAACATCCAATCAGAATGGGGCGAGCCTGTAAAAGCTCTCCAGGGCCCCAGAGTGATGGGGATTCTGAGTGGAAACGCCATTATGAATTCTCACCTGAGCTGCTGAAAGCCTGATGGGGTTTGAGGGAGGTGAGCAGGGTAAATCAGGGGGAAATCAAGGTCACTTGTTGAAAGGGGTGAGCGGTGCAGAGTTTGGCTTAAACAGCAAAGCACAGCCACACTCAGCCATAATTTCACCTCTTATTCACCCTGCTGGAGTCCACTTTAATAAAGCTGCTTTTCTTTCCCCCCCTTTTCTTTATTTTCCTTTCTTCTGCAGGCTAACGATCCACGCTGAATGCCCCATGCATTTGGAAGATTTCCCAATGGATGCTCATGCTTGTCCATTGAAGTTTGGAAGCTGTAAGTGTTGAATGCCTTCAGTTGCAGTATCTGCATGCATAATGCCGTGTGATCAGTAATAACTCACCACTGATCATAAGGGTTGGGTTGTCTGAGATACTCACCACTGATCATAAGTGTTGGGTTGTCTGAGATACTCACCACTGATCATAAGTGTTGGGTTGTCTGAGATACTCACCACTGATCATAAGTGTTGGGTTGTCTGAGATACCACTGATCATAAGGATTGGGTTGTCTGAGATACTCACCACTGATCATAAAGGTTTGGTTGTCTGAGATACCACTGATCATAAGGGTTGGGTTGTCTCACATACTCACCACTGATGATGAAGGCTGTTGCCACAAAGCTGGAAGAGCACAGTTCTCTAGAATGTCATTGCATGCTGTAGCATTAAGATTTTCCTTCACTGGAACTAAGCGGCCTAGCCCAAACCATGGGAAACAGCCCCAGAGCTTTAGTCCTCCTACACCAAACTTTACAGTTGGTACTATTCGGGCCTGTACTGTTGGCACTATGCATTCCACCAAACCCAGATTCTTCTGTCAGACTGCCAGATAGTGAAGTGTGATTCAGCACTCTGGAGAACACATTTCCATTGCTCTAGAGTCCAATGGCGGTGTGCTTTACACCATTCTAGTTGATGCTTGGCATTGTGCATGGTGATCTTAGGCTGCTGTGCGGCTGCTTGGCCATGGAAACCCATTTCATGAAGCTCTTGTCAAACGGTTTTTGTGCTGACGTTGTTTCCAGAGGTAGTTAGAACTCTGTAGTGAGTTTTGCAACCGAGGACACATGATTTTCACGCAATAAGCGATTCAGCACTCAACAGTCCTGTTCTGTGAGCTAGTGTGGTCTACCGATTGGCGGCTGAGCTGTTGTTGCTCCTATACATTTCCACTTCACAGTAACAGCATTTACAGTTGACTGTGGCAGCTTTTGCTGGGCAGAAATTTGACAGACTGGCTTATTGGAAAAGTGGCACCCTATGACAGTGCCATGTTGAACGTCACTGAGCTCTGCAGTACTACTCATTCTACGGCCAGTGTTTGTCAACGGAGATTGTGTGGCTTTATGCTTGATTGTATGCACCTGTTAGCAATGGGTGTGGCTGAAATAGCCAAAACCACTCATTAGAAGGGGTGTCCACATAATTTTGGAAATGTAGCGTAGCATCCATAATATTCAAATTTCAAACTGTTTTAGGATAAAAGAATACTCTCTGTAACCAACTGCATTTAATTATATATTAGGTAGCATTAATGTTAATGCATCTCAGTCAGATTTAATTCATGGCCTTACAACAGAATAAAACAATAACTCTCTCTGGCCATTAAAATTGAATTAGCAAACTCCAGGCTGCCATCAAGAATTATGTTTATATTTCTGTTTTTCCACGATTCTCTCTGCTCATGGTTTTATTGAAATACAAGGTATTCCACCTGTTCATTTTCACATTACCTCTTGCCCCTCACCTTAAAATACATATTTATTAATACAAATAAACTGTGTGCTAATCGTGCAGGATGTGTCTGTGTGCTGGAGAAAGCACACTGCACGATTATGGCCTACAGTAGTGGCCACTCTCTACTGCAGATCTGGAGCTTCTGTTTCCAGAGTAGTGGCCATTCTCTACTGCAGATCTGGAGCTTCTGTTTCTACAGTAGTGGCCATTCTCTATTGCAGATCTGGAGCTTCTGTTTCTACAGTAGTGGCCATTATCTATTGCAGATCTGGAGCTTCTGTTTCTACAGTAGTGGCCATTCTCTGCTGCAGATCTGGAGCTTCTGTTTCTACAGTAGTGGCCATTCTCTACTGCAGATCTGGAGCTTCTGTTTCTACAGTAGTGGCCATTCTCTATTGCAGATCTGGAGCTTCTGTTTCTACAGTAGTGGCCATTCTCTATTGCAGATCTGGAGCTTCTGTTTCTACAGTAGTGGCCATTCTCTACTGCAGATCTGGAGCTTCTGTTTCTACAGTAGTGGCCATTCACTACTGCAGATCTGGAGCGTTTAGCATCGCTAATCGCCGTGCATGTCTCCCTGTCTAGATGCCTACACTAACAATGAGGTGGTTTACCTTTGGACCAAAGGCCAGAACATGTCTGTCGCAGTAGCGGAGGACGGCTCCAGGCTCAACCAGTATGACCTGCTGGGGCATGTTACTGGCAAAGAGACTATCAGCTCCAGCACAGGTAACTGCTGCAGCCACACATCTGCTGTAAAGACTGTGTGTGTGTGTGCGTGCATACGTGTGTGTGTGTGTGTGTGTGTGTGTGCGCATGTGTGTTCATGTATGTGTGTGTGTGTGTGTGTGTGGTGCCACTGACCAGCCTTTCTGCACTCTCAATTACAGACAGTACAGTAGAGAGATCATCTTTACTCAAATTAGGCAGTTCAGTAGAGATAATCTCTACTCAAATTAGGCAGTTCAGTAGAGATAATCTTTACTCAGATTACACAGTATAGTAGAGATAATCTTTACTCAAATTACAGACAGTTCAGTAGAGATAATATTGTGCCAGACACTTTTATTTGGTACTGTATTCTGTGTACATATTTGCTACAAACACTATTTATCTAAAACGGCTGCAACACTGACTACAGTTTTGCTTGAGGTGTCTTTTCTTTCTTTCTTTCTTTTTTTTGTCTTATTGTTTAGCTGTTGGGCTGCAGCTGGTGTGCTGTCTAACCTTGTGCCTTGTGGGCATAAAATCACAAACCATTTTATCTCTGTAGATATACATTGTTCAGGCTGGTTGCGCAACTACATAAACAGAACCGTGTTGTCCAAGAAACAAATTGACAAGACAAACAGTGGTGGCATGATTACCTTGAACTGCAGCCCGTCTCCGTGATGAACCTTGAAGTGACAGAACGACCCAACGTGAATTTGGTACGACGCGATAAGGGCGCTTTATACTGACTTAGGATGGAGGAGTTCCATCTTCCACCCGTCACTGCGTCCTACACCACTAAACAACAATTACTCAGTGCTCTTTTCTGGCAGGTATTGAAGACTGTGAGTGTCTTCCTTTCTCTCTTGTTTAATCGTCCTGTCTTCTGTCTCGCTTTCCGTTAAATAAAAAGGCTCTTTGGAAAGGTGTGCATGTATTTGTCATTTCTCCTCCTGTTGTACGCATTAGGCATTCAGACAATCACTGCTCAGCACTTTTAAAGCCATAAGTGAAATCGGTGAAGTTGCTGTATAAAAACTCCGCAGTTTTATGGCAGCTGTGTTTTATCCTATCTGATCATAAAGCAGTTTGGAGGTGCGGTGAACAGAAGTGCGTGCTTCATCTGTGCCAGGCTTGTTTTCCCACTCATGCCTTTTTAATGGTGGAAGACGTCTATTTCTCAAACCGTCATATCCAAAGGGAACCGAGCAATCTATCGACCTCCACTCAAACAGATTCCACTTTCTGAAGCATCGCTCTGCTATTTATGTCAATTGTTTCTGCAGTGTTTAACATGAGCATGCACATCGGTGTATTAACACGTAAATAATAATGCTTATTGAATATGTTTCAACTGTGTGTCTGGATTGAACATGAGCTTTATTAATACTTCATACCCTCTCTCTCTTTCTCTCTATTGATCTCTCTCTCCCTCTGTTTCCCCCAGGAGAATACATAGTGATGACCACATACTTCCACCTGAAAAGGAAGATTGGCTACTTTGTGATTCAGACGTACCTGCCCTGCATCATGACTGTGATATTGTCTCAGGTGTCCTTCTGGCTCAACCGAGAGTCCGTCCCCGCCCGCACCGTGTTTGGTGAGTCTGAGCATCTGACCCCCTATCCCCCCGCCCCCCCCCCCCCTCCTTAAGGATGACTCTGAGCATCTGCTCTAACCCTGATGTGACTGAGCTACTGCTAACCCCCCCGACCCACCAGCCCCCACCCCGGGAGAATGTAGCACTCTGATGCACAGCAGCAGGGCGGGTATCCTTTCAGTCACATGGCTGTGTGTTTCAGTCACATGACTCTGTGTTTCAGTCACATGGCTGTGTGTTTCAGTCACATGGCTGTGTGTTTGTGTGTGTGTTTATGTTTGTTTCAGTCACATGGCTGTGTGTTTCAGTCACATGACTGTTTGTTTCAGTCACATGGCTGTGTGTTTCAGTCACATGACTCTGTGTTTCAGTCACATGGCTGTGTGTTTCAGTCACATGACTGTGTGTTTGTGTGTGTGTTTATGTTTGTTTCAGTCACATGGCTGTGTGTTTCAGTCACATGACTGTTTGTTTCAGTCACATGGCTGTGTGTTTCAGTCACATGACTCTGTGTTTCAGTCACATGGCTGTGTGTTTCAGTCACATGACTGTATGTTTGTGTGTGTGTTTATGTTTGTTTCAGTCACATGGCTGTGTGTTTCATGACTGTGTGTTTCAGTCACATGGCTGTGTTTCAGTCACATGGCTGTGTGTTTCAGTCACATGGCTGTGTGTTTCAGTCACATGGCTGTGTGTTTCTGTGTATGTTTTTGTGTGTTTCTGTGGGTTTCTTTGTGTGTGTTTCTGTGTGTATGTTTCTGTGTGTGTGTTTCTGTGTGTTTCTGCATGTTTCTGTATGTTGTGTGTTTCGGTGTGTTTGCTGAGGTGGAGGGCTGGGGGTGGAGGAGCAAACGCAGTAAGGCTGGGTTCTGTGAGTTTTTTTCACAGGAAAGCAGCTCGCCGGTGGTTTACGGCTGTCTGTCCCCGGACAGTGATGAATTTGAGTGGAGGCCTGTGCTTGGATCACTGGGTTCACCTGTAATTATCTCGCTCAGTGAAGACTGCTTAATTAATTTCAGATTAGCGGGAGCAAAGTTGGAGCAAAATTAAGTTGGAGAATTGAGGCTGTGTTTCTCCAGGGGCAAAGACATAAATTGGTGCCGTGCGTGGCGTCTCTGGCTCGGGACAGAGACAGAGCGCTGGAGAAGGTTCTGGAGATTCTTGTTCATTCAGTGTTAAACATCTGAGGCAAAGCCACAGACCTTCAGCCCTCCTGTGTCAGGTGCATGGGATCCTACAGCACCTTTGTGGTTTCTCCCATGATCCAGATGGAATCCAGCCAAACCGCCAACACGAGCAGAGCTCTGCCAATATTGTTCGGAATCATGGCGGAAGAAATATTCCCTTGCAGCATAACATGATTTTAAATTTCAGGAAGAGAGCAAATCTTTTGTCTGTAACTCCAACGCGAGGTTTAATTGAAACAGCGCTGCATATGTGTTCAGGAACGTTCCTCTATTGCTCTGGTTAGGCTGAAGGTTCTGCTACCAGATTAATGTATCTGCCTACATGTTCCATTACTAATCGCTCAGTAATGTCTGCCCACCAATCGTGTGGCTCAGTAATGTCTCCCCACCAATCGCGTGGCTCAGTAATGTCTCCCCACCAATCGTGTGGCTCAGTAATGTCTCCCCACCAATCGTGTGGCTCAGTAATGTCTCCCCACCAATCGCGTGGCTCAGTAATGTCTCCCCACCAATCGTGTGGCTCAGTAATGTCTCTTCACCAATCGCGTGGCTCAGTAATGTCTCCTCAGTTGACCGTTAGCAAAATATCTACAAGTTCTGCCGTCCTTAGAGACTGTTGCTATGCTAAGAAGATGGAGTGTTTTAGTGTTTTATCCCCAACAGTTGGTTTTGTAAGTTTGTCTAAATGGAATAGAAATAACACCCCCTGACCCCCCGCCCCCCACCACACGTTCAAGTTCCCCAACAAAACCTTTAACCACCTCCAAATTTTCATAAACTTTGTAGGATTTAAGGCATTGTTGCGCCAACCTCCTCATGCTCTACCCAAAAATATATGGGAATTAAGCATCATGAACATATATAGGAACTGTCTGTATATCATTTGAAAGTGCAGTTACTGTTTATATGCCACTGAAGCACGCACATGCTTCAGATGCTTAATTTACATGCCAGATTTATGGATGTTGATATAATTTTTCCAACATAATTTTGCTTGTGGCTCTCCGCAGGTGTATGTGAATATGACTGACTGCTGGACGGGGTGTGAGCAGGTGATTTAAACTCGCACTAACAAAGTTTGTCTCCGTCTCCTTTTCACACAAGCAGCTAAACTAGAATTCTGTCACTGAGTGGATTTAGGGCTATCTGGGAAATAAAGAGTGGGCCTCGTCTTTATCAGATTCTGCTCTTACTGCCTTGGCTGACCCTGTTTATGTTCTCCCCTCCCCTGTGGGGTACATATCTCCCCAGTAGGGTATATATCTTACCTGTGGGGCAGATATCTCCCCAGTGGGGTATATATCTTACCTGTGGGGCAGATATCTCCCCAGTGGGGTATATATCTCCCCTGTGGGGTATATATCTTACCTGTGGGGTATACATCTCCCCAGTGGGGTATATATCTACCCTGTGGGGTATATATCTTACCTGTGGGGTATAAATCTCCCCTGTGGGGTATAAATCTCCCCTGTGGGGTATATATCTCCCCTGTGGGGTATATATCTTACCTGTGGGGTATAAATCTCCCCTGTGGGGTATATATCTTACCTGTGGGGCAGATATCTCCCCAGTGGGGTATATATCTTACCTGTGGGGCAGATATCTCCCCAGTGGGGTATATATCTTACCTGTGGGGCAGATATCTCCCCAGTGGGGTATATATCTTACCTGTGGGGAAGATATCTCCCCAGTGGGGTATATATCTCCCCTGTGGGGTATATATCTTACCTGTGGGGTATACATCTCCCCAGTGGGGTATATATCTACCCTGTGGGGTATATATTTTACCTGTGGGGTATAAATCTCCCCAGTGAGGTATATATCTCCCCTGTGGGGTATATATCTTACCTGTGGGGTATAAATCTCCCCTGTGGGGTATAAATCTCCCCTGTGGGGTATATATCTTACCTGTGGGGTATAAATCTCCCCTGTGGGGTATATATCTTACCTGTGGGGTATATATCTCCCCTGTGGGGTATATATCTTACCTGTGGGGTATAAATCTCCCCTGTGGGGTATATATCTTACCTGTGGGGTATATATCTCCCCAGTGGGGTATATATCTTACCTGTGGGGTATATATCTCCCCCGTGGGGTATAAATCTCCCCTGTGGGGTATAAATCTCCCCTGTGGGGTATATATCTTACCTGTGGGGTATAAATCTCCCCTGTGGGGTATAAATCTTACCTGTGGGGTATATATCTCCCCCGTGGGGTATAAATCTCCCCTGTGCACCATCTGTAGAGCAGGTGGCCCTGTGTCTTAGAGGGCATCAGGAACTCTATCAGACTGGAGGACTGGGGCTTCTCAGCACCGCTGTACCATGTCGCCATGGGCACCAGCTGACTCATCAGGACATCTCCACGTCTACAGCTACAAGGGCTATTTACTGATGAAGTGTGTCCTTAAACCTGCAGAACCCGCCCCCACATCCCCAGTGCTGCATGAGAACCCTCCCCCACATCCTCCACATCCCCAGTGCTGAATGAGAACCCTCCCCCACATCCCCCACATCCCCAGTGCTGAATGAGAACCCTCCCCCACATCCCCCACATCCCCAGTGCTGAAGGAGTACAGGAGCTCTTTACTCTTTTATGTGCAGGAAGTCTGGATGCATTCTGAACTACATCACTCTGATGGATGGAGTAGAAACCAGTGTTTCTGCAGTACAGCCTCTGGGATCTGAGAGATTTGTGAATGGGTCTTGTTCGAAACTTTAAACTGAACCCGGCATACAAAAATGTATAGTTTAATTTATAAAATATTAAACACACATATAATGTATAGTATAGTATAGCATTACATAGTATAGTATGTGTAGTATGATATAGTGTAGTATGGTATAGTATAGTTCAATATCATATAGTATTGTATGTATAGCATGTTATAGTGTAGCATAGTATAGTGTAGTATGGTGTAGTATAGTTTAGTCAGAAATTCTATGGTACACTCTAAAAATACAAAAATATTTTAAGAATGTTTTGGGGATTTATTTTATTTTATTTTTTTTGGCTGAAACCAGAAACCCAGAATTTCAATATTGGAAATCATTGTTTCAGGAGGTCATTTATATTATATTTGTTGTTTGTTTTCTTCCCTCATCCCTGATACAAGGATGAATAGACACTGCACGGAGCACCTTATTTTCCATAAATGCAGTTCTTAGCATGGACAGTGCTTAGGAAAGGCTGAAGTGTGGGCAGAAACAGAACGTGTCTCTGGCCACTGGCAGTAGGAGGGAGGGGTGGAACATGATGCAGGGTGTAACAGCTCCTGCGTGGAAGAGGGGTGGAACAGGATGCAGGGTGTAACAGCTCCTGGGGCCAAGATTTCTCTGGCAGGCCGTGGATCATCCTGTGTGTAATAACCTGATATTTCCTGTGGATCATCCTGTGTGTAATAACCTGATATTTCCTGTGGATCATCCTGTGTGTAATAACCTGATATTTCCTGTGGATCATCCTGTGTGTAATAACCTGATGTTTCCGGTGGGTCATTTCCACACTCAAGAGTTAATATTCTCTTTTTTTTCCAGGTGCACATGAAGGTGTATGCTAAGTGTAATGAAGAGCATCACCATCGCATTGCATTGTAATTAACATTATGTAAATTGATAATGATAACGGCACTTTTAATTCTCTCTCAGCTGCTCATTTCAGCATTAGGGTTTAAATGAGGTACTGTACGCACTTTTCCCAGAATTCAGCTTCGTCATGTAAAGACCGGCCTAATAAAGGCAACCCATTGCAAGTATTCAGTTCAGTACTGACTCAGAGAATTTTTATTTTTATAACCTAATCAATTATATTATTTCTCCTGTGAAGAAATTTACAAGACAAACCAGTTTTACGTGTACCAGTGTATTTCTGGCAGTGAGTCTGATAAATGCCCCTGTCTAGTTGTAAAATGGCCATTCTTATTTTCCTTTACCAGTGCAGCAGCTGAGAGCAGGCCATGTGGAATGGCTGCTTATATCTGCTGTGATGGACACCTAATCTTTTTATTCTGTTATTTCCAAAGAAACACAGAGAGCAAAGGCCAGCATGCAGTCACCTGTGACAGATCCGGATTTCACACGGCTGTGCTTCATCTTCTCAGTTCTCTTTTCATGGAAATCCTGGTTGCCAGTCACACACTGCAGGGATAGGCGGGAGATCCTGGTTGCCAGTCACACACTGCAGGGATAGGCGGGAGATCCTGGTTGCCAGTCACACACTGCAGGGATAGGCGGGAGATCCTGGTTGCCAGTCACACACTGCAGGGATAGGCGGGAGATCCTGGTTGCCAGTCACACACTGCAGGGATAGGCGGGAGATCCTGGTTGTCAGTCACACACTGCAGGGATAGGCGGGAGATCCTGGTTGCCAGTCACACACTGCAGGGATAGGCGGGAGATCCTGGTTGCCAGTCACACACTGCAGGGATAGGCGGGAGATCCTGGTTGCCAGTCACACACTGCAGGGATAGGCGGGAGATCCTGGTTGCCAGTCACACACTGCAGGGATAGGCGGGAGATCCCCTGTTTTAAAATGAGCAGATTAGTGCAGCACGGGATGGTCACATTTTTCAATTACCCCTCAGTCCTGGAGTCGCTCTTTCACTTAGTCTGGACTTTCTTTGAGAGTCGTGGCTCAGGTCTGTGTGTGTTTTCCCCCTAAAGCTCTTTAATCTGACCCCATTATCACAGCCTGCTGTCAATCTGAAGGAAAGACAAAGGTGCAGTCTGTGTGTACTGTCCGAGTCATCAGAGGTTTCAGTCTGTGTGCACTGTCCCAGTCATCAGAGGTTTCAGTCTGTGTGCACTGTCCCAGTCATCAGAGGTTTCAGTCTGTGTGCACTGTCCCAGTCATCAGAGGTTTCAGTCTGTGTGCACTGTCCCAGTCATCAGAGGTTTCAGTCTGTGTGCTTTGTCCATGTGTTCAGATATTTCAGGCTGGATGGCAGTGCAGTGACTTGCTCCTTATTTTTGTCCTTTTTAAAAGCCCTTCTTTCACGTTCAGTATGAAGTCTGTGCTCAAAATCCCAGAGGCCTTCACTTCAAGTCTTTTCTCTGTCAAAACATACTTTCTAACTGTATTTCTTCCTTTACTTAAATTAATTTATTTGTATTTATTTTAGCTAATTTAATTAAAATCACTTTTTTACACAAATGTGTAAGTCCTCTAAGGTTTTGGCTACAGTAAGGTGTAGTTATAGTTTTCTGTTTGTACACCACCCTAGTTTGTGTCTAGCTGTGTGATATGCTAATTAATTTCCATTTTAACTCTTGGCCAGAGGCTTGCTAACAGGCCAAAGGGACAGAACAGCTTCCCTCCTCTGTGTACAAGTTATTTGCTTTTCAATATTCATGTCAGCTAAACTGGAAGGTACGGGAGAGGATATTGCTTTTTAAAAGAGGAAGCCACCTGCCACCAACTAAATATCCGCAGGCTTTATACATCATTGTTAATTCTTAATATAATTTTGGGAAAGAGACACAGGACCTAGTTTTAGTATTCACACCACATCTCTCTTCCTCTGGACTTCATTCAGTACATTGCCTTGTTTTATTGATGAAAAATATTAGTTTTTTAAATTCTCAATTTGTTTTCAGAAGCTGAAGTGTCAAGTCAGCATGCTAACTTTAAATAACTGCTTTCTTTAAATAACTTACCTGAGTAAGATGTTGCAAGTTGATTACATTTACTGCTGACTAATGGACTTCTGACACTTCACAAGGCCACGTGACAGCTGTCTGTATTAACTCCATTTTAGACAGAAAGAGATTTGATTACTTCAGTACTACAATGCATCTGGCAAAAGAAAAAAGAGAATTACTCTGGCTTTTTATAAACTATTGAACTATTCAAAGTCAATCAGAAGATTATTCATTACTGATTTATATGCTGATTTCATGGTGATTGATGTAAGATGTAATTATTCATTAATTTGCAAATTCAAGGTGAGCGGAAGGGAATTATCATATGAATTCCTGACAGATCGATGCGCAGATCAGTATTAACCTCCTGCCATTCATTTGAACCAGTGATCTGAAACGTGCTAGTCAGAATATGTGTGTGTGTGTGTGTGTGTGTGCGTGCACATGTGAGAATAAATCGCACGCACATGCACACACACACACACGCACACACACATACACGCACATACACACACAGTTAACAGTGTTCTGAATCAGAGAGCCCAGCTGCGTTTGTGTGTTTGTGATGTAGATGTCTCAGGTCTGATGGCAGGAGGCATGTCTCATTGCTCCACACACACACACACACACACACACACACATCTCCCGGATATTTGTGTCTGTTCTTTTCCTCTTGTTTGTGTATTGGAGTGTTTAGTGTGTTTGTGCTGACCCCCCCTCCCCGTGCCCCCCTCTTCCCACCGTCCTGACCCCCCCTCCCCATCTCTCTCCCTACAGGAGTCATCACCGTGCTGACCCCCCCTCCCCATCTCTCTCCCTACAGGAGTCATCACCGTGCTCACCCCCCCTCCCCATCTCTCTCCCTACAGGAGTCATCACCGTGCTGACCCCCCCTCCCCATCTCTCTCCCTACAGGAGTCACCACCGTGCTGACCCCCCCTCCCCATCTCTCTCCCTACAGGAGTCATCACCGTGCTGACCCCCCCTCCCCATCTCTCTCCCTGCAGGAGTCATCACCGTCCTGACCCCCCTTCCCCATCTCTCTCCCTACAGGAGTCACCACCGTGCTGACCCCCCCTCCCCACCGTGCTGACCCCCCTCCCCACCGTGCTGACCCCCTCTCCCCCCCCCCCTCCCTCTCCCTGCAGGGGTGACCACCGTGCTGACCCCCTCTCCCCATCTCTCTCCCTACAGGAGTCATCACCGTGCTGACCCCCTCTCCCCATCTCTCTCCCTACAGGAGTCATCACCGTGCTGACCCCCCCTCCCCATCTCTCTCCCTACAGGAGTCATCACCGTGCTGACCCCCCCTCCCCATCTCTCTCCCTACAGGAGTCATCACCGTGCTGACCCCCCCTCCCCATCTCTCTCCCTACAGGAGTCATCACCGTGCTGACCCCCCCTCCCCATCTCTCTCCCTACAGGAGTCACCACCGTGCTGACCCCCCTCCCCACCGTGCTGACCCCCCTCCCCACCGTGCTGACCCCCCCTCCCCACCGTGCTGACCCCCCTCCCCACTGTGCTGACCCCCCCTCCCCACCGTGCTGACCCCCTCTCCCCCCCCCCCTCCCTACAGGAGTCATCACCGTGCTGACCCCCCCTCCCCACCGTGCTGACCCCCTCTCCCCCCCCCCCCTCCCTCTCCCTGCAGGGGTGACCACCGTGCTGACCCCCTCTGCCCATCTCTCTCCCTACAGGAGTCACCACCGTGCTGACCCCCCCTCCCCACCGTGCTGACCCCCCCTCCCCATCTCTCTCCCTACAGGAGTCACCACTGTGCTGACCCCCCCTCCCCACCGTGCTGACCCCCTCTCCCCATGTCTCTCTCTCTCTCTCTTTGCAGGGGTCACCACCATGCTGACCCCCTCTGCCCACTGTGCTGACCCCCTCTCCCTGTGTCTCTGTCTCTCTCCCTACAGGGGTCACCACCGTGCTCACCATGACCACCCTGAGCATCAGCGCCCGGAACTCCCTCCCCAAAGTGGCGTACGCCACCGCCATGGACTGGTTCATGGCCGTCTGCTACGCCTTCGTCTTCTCCGCCCTCATCGAGTTCGCCACCGTCAACTACTTCACCAAACGCAGCTGGGCGTGGGACGGCAAGAGGGAGGGGCAGGTTGTGAGGGTGAGCAGCGCTGTCCCCGTCTCATCGTGTCACTTCCTGTCTGGGAAATGGCCCGCCCCAGTGTGACTGGTCCCACCTGGCTTAGCACACATGGCTTGGGCTAAACTGACGATCATTAGGAATAATTGCCGAGCAGTCTGAGTGAGTCTCATTTCCTCTTCGCTCTTGCGGTAGACGTAGGAGGGGCTTGTCCCAGATTTTTGGTGGCACGGCCTCCTGTGACAGTAATGAAATGTTTATCAGATAAATCTTTTAGCATGTGTTTATGGTGAGAGAGTGAAGAACTGTTTTCTCCCAGATCAGGCTTCTGCATCTACAGCGAATCTATGGCCTCATTTCAGTTCAGCTTATATATTTTTTTTAATTGGCTTTTTTTTGTTGCTAATCTTGATAATTTGCTCTCTTGATGTCCACTGGTCATGACCTCTGAGTCCTCTAAGCTGTCAGGTTGAGGTGAGAAGATTCATTTGGTTCTCTGAAGGTTCAGGAGACGTTGTACCTGTGAAATACTGCGAGGAATTCCCATCTCAGTGTCCCGCAGGCCATACTGTGTTATCTGCTAAGAACCACTTCATTTACTGACAGTTCAACAGAATAAAACCTTCAGCTTGAGCGGGAACTGCGTAAAACAAGAGAAAATGCAGTAAAGGCTGAGAAAAAAATAAACCAAAAATGTAGACAGAATGCAGGAGACGAGTGTAGTATCTGTGAGACAGCTGGGCTACGCTTTTAAAAGAGGATCCTGATGTTTACGAGCAGCGCTGTGCTGAGGCACTTACGCAGTTCAGTAATGCTGGCACACACACACAGAGTGTTCTGCAGTACGGTTTCACTGTGCCTGTTTCGCAAAGCGGTGAGGGCGAAGAGGAGAGTGTTGAGGAGTTCTGGCGCTGCGCGGTGAGGGGGAAGAGGAGAGTGTTGAGGAGCTCTGGCGCTGTGCGGTGAGGGGGAAGAGGAGAGTGTTGAGGAGTTCTGGCGCTGTGCGGTGAGGGGGAAGGGGAGAGTGTTGAGGAGCTCTGGCGCTGCGCGGTGAGGGGGAAGAGGAGAGTGTTGAGGAGCTCTGGCGCTGTGCGGTGAGGGGGAAGAGGAGAGTGTTGAGGAGCTCTGGCGCTGTGCGGTGAGGGGGAAGAGGAGAGTGTTGAGGAGTTCTGGCGCTGTGCGGTGAGGGGGAAGAGGAGAGTGTTGAGGAGCTCTGGCGCTGTGCGGTGAGGGGGAAGAGGAGAGTGTTGAGGAGCTCTGGCGCTGTGCGGTGAGGGGGAAGAGGAGAGTGTTGAGGAGCTCTGGCGCTGCGTGAGGAAGGTGAAGAGGAGAGTGTTGAGGAGCTCTGGCGCTGCGCGGTGAGGGGGAAGAGGAGAGTGTTGAGGAGCTCTGGCGCTGTGAGGTGAGGGGGAAGAGGAGAGTGTTGAGGAGCTCTGGCGCTGTGAGGTGAGGGGGAAGAGGAGAGTGTTGAGGAGCTCTGGCGCTGTGCGGTGAAGGGGAAGAGGAGAGTGTTGAGGAGCTCTGGCGCTGCGTGAGGAAGGGGAAGAGGAGAGTGTTGAGGAGCTCTGGCACTGTGCGGTGAGGGGGAAGAGGAGAGTGTTGAGGAGCTCTGGCGCTGTGCGGTGAAGGGGAAGAGGAGAGTGTTGAGGAGCTCTGGCGCTGTGCGGTGAGGGGGAAGAGGAGAGTGTTGAGGAGCTCTGGCGCTGTGCGGTGAGGGGGAAGAGGAGAGTGTTGAGGAGCTCTGGCGCTGTGCGGTGAGGGGGAAGAGGAGAGTGTTGAGGAGCTCTGGCGCTGTGCGGTGAGGGGGAAGAGGAGAGTGTTGAGGAGCTCTGGCGCTGCGCGGTGAGGGGGAAGAGGAGAGTGTTGAGGAGCTCTGGCGCTGTGAGGTGAGGGGGAAGAGGAGAGTGTTGAGGAGCTCTGGCGCTGCGCGGTGAGGGGGAAGAGGAGAGTGTTGAGGAGCTCTGGCGCTGTGAGGTGAGGGGGAAGAGGAGAGTGTTGAGGAGCTCTGGCGCTGTGCGGTGAGGGGGAAGAGGAGAGTGTTGAGGAGCTCTGGCGCTGTGCGGTGAGGGGGAAGAGGAGAGTGTTGAGGAGTTCTGGCGCTGCGCGGTGAGGGGGAAGAGGAGAGTGTTGAGGAGCTCTGGCGCTGCGTGAGGAAGGGGAAGAGGAGAGTGTTGAGGAGCTCTGGCGCTGCGCGGTGAAGGGGAAGAGGAGAGTGTTGAGGAGTTCTGGCGCTGTGCGGTGAGGGGGAAGAGGAGAGTGTTGAGGAGCTCTGGCGCTGTGCGGTGAGGGGGAAGAGGAGAGTGTTGAGGAGCCCTGGCGCTGTGCGGTGAAGGGGAAGAGGAGAGTGTTGAGGAGCTCTGGCGCTGCGCGATGCTCGGCTTGGTTTCAGCGCTGTGTTTGTCCCCGCCAGCCCTCGTTTGGAATGCAGCAGAGTGGCACAGCGGAGGGGAGCGCCCCCTACTGGACGCAGGTCTGTCCCGTATATGTGTCACTGTGGTGTGGGTGCAAGGCCTGGCTCATTGTGGTAGTGGTCTGGTGAATGGCTTCCATTGTTTCTGACTGATGAGAGTCTCTCCTTTTCCCTGTAGCTGTGTCCAAACACCCGACTGCTTCCTTTCCTGTGTGTGCTTCACTGAGATACGCCAAACACCTCTGAGAGGGGAATACTTTGGGAATTGGGTCGTTCAAAACTCTGAAGTGTTCGTAACTCCTGAAAGAGGAGACGAAAAACACCAATTTCACCATTAATTCTTTATTTGAATGGTACCTTTGTCACTCTAGTCATACTCTTGTTTTGTAGCTATAAATGTTACTAACCAATATCCAAGAAGGACTCATTAGAACATGTTTTTTCCAACCTAGGCTTTCCAAATGGTAGGCTACATCTCCTTATCACTGAGCTACTATCATTGGCCCAAATGGTAGCCTACATCTACTTATCACTGAGCTCCAATCATTGGCCCAAATGGTAGCCTACATCTCCTTATCAATGAGCTCCTATCACTGGCATTTTCTGTTTGAGTTTGTTCTGGTCCTGTTTAATGTCAGCGTTATTCAGGCCCAGGGATCAGCCCCCCCCCCCCCCACGCGGGTCACTCCTGGGTCTGAGCCCTGTTTGGTGGCTCAGTCAGCCTGTATCTCTGTGGTTCTGCTCATCCAGTCACTCATAGTGGAGGTACTTTAGGCTGTTTCCGTCCCATAGAGCGGTAATTACAGAGAATGTTGATAAGGAGTCATTATGGACAGTGTGAGGCTTCTGAAAACCCCAGCAGGCAGTATCTGATAGCACAGGACTGCTAGCTGCCTCTATGCATCACTCTAATATGGCCGCCACTGCCTCTGTGCATCGCTCCAATATGGCCGCCACTGCCTCTGTGCATCGCTCTAATATGGCCGCCACTGCCTCTGTGCATCACTCTAATATGGCCGCCACTGCCTCTGTGCATCGCTCCAATATGGCCGCCACTGCCTCTGTGCATCGCTCTAATATGGCCGCCACTGCCTCTGTGCATCGCTCCAATATGGCCGCCACTGCCTCTGTGCATCGCTCCAATATGGCCGCCACTGCCTCTGTGCATCGCTCCAATATGGCCGCCCCTGCCACTGTGCATCGCTCTAATATGGCCGCCACTGCCTCTGTGCCAGCCTTAGTAATCACTGCTGAAATTCTGACATAACTACATGTAAATAAGGGGGTGAAAGGAGGATGCAGACTGGGGTGCTGCTTTAGTGCTCTGCATTAAATGGTAAATGGTAAATGGACTGCATTTATATAGCGCTTTTATCCAAAGCGCTTTACAATTGATGCCTCTCATTCGCCAGAGCAGTTGGAGGTTAGGGGTTAGGTGTCTTGCTCAAGGACACTTCATTACATTACATTACATTATAGGCATTTAGCAGACGCTCTTATCCAGAGCGACGTACAACAAGTGCATTAGTTCCAGGTGCAGAGGTACAAAATAAACATACTAGAGCGAAATAAAGATTGTAGTGCCAGAAGTGACCACATAGATCAGGACTCCAACCCTGTAGAGTAACCTGTTCAGCAAACAAACAACCCTGCCAAATACTTCGACATGCCCAGGGCGGGGTTTGAACCGGCAACCCTCCGACTGCCAGACAATCGGTCTTACCTCCTGAGCTATATCGCCCCATTACTCCTCTTTCAAGGTGCACAGTGTAGTCCTGTATAATAGGTAAGGAGCTGGTTTTAAAGGTCACAGGTTCATTTCCTAGGTAGGACACTGCCGTTGTACCCTTGAGTAAGCCTTGCTTCAGTATATATCCAGCTGTATAAATGGCTGCAGTGTAAATGCTATGTAAAAAGTTGTGTAAGTCGCTCTGGATAAGAGCGTCTGCTAAATGCTGTAATGTAATGTAATGTGCAGAGAGAGAGAGAGATTACAGTACAGCACAGAATGGAGAGGATCAGCAGATTCAGTGCTGAGTGATGTGGCTGAACTGGAGGAGACGAGCCAATGGGCTGCAGGGCTGTGGGGTGACTGGGTGGGGGGGGGGGGGGGGGGGGGCGGCAGAGCGAGAGCCCAAATAAGCGCAAAGAGGGGAAAAGCAGCAGCCATCAGCCAACAAAGGCTTGATGATTATGAAGAGGAGGGAGGAGAAGAGTAAAGTGCTGAAGGAGCGCCCCCCCCCCCCCCCTGCAGAGAGTGAGCCGCCCCGCGGAACATTCCGGGGCCCGTTATCAGTGCTCGCCTCGCCCTTATCAGGGAGACGTTTCACCGCACTGAGCCGAAGCAGCCTGCGGTCACCAGGATGGGCTGGGGTTTCAGAACAGAGTCCTTCTCTGAGCACAGAGTGCTTCTCTGAGCACAGAGTTCTTCTCTTAGCACTGGGTTTCAGCACAGAGTACTTCTCTGAGCACGGAGTCCTTCTCTGAGCACTGGGTTTCAGCACAGAGTGCTTCTCTGAGCACAGAGTGCTTCTCTGAGCACTGGGTTTCAGCACAGAGTGCCTCTCTGAGCACAGAGTGCTTCTCTGAGCACTGGGTTTCAGCACAGAGTGCCTCTCTGAGCACAGAGTGCTTCTCTGAGCACTGGGTTTCAGCACAGAGTACTTCTCTGAGCACTGGGTTTCAGCACAGAGTGCTTCTCTGAGCACTGGGTTTCAGCACAGAGTGCTTCTCTGAGCACAGAGTTCTTCTCTGAGCAGTGGGTTTCAGCACAGAGTGCTTCTCTGAGCACAGAGTGCTTCTCTGAGCACTGGGTTTCAGCACAGAGTGCTTCTCTGAGCACTGGGTTTCAGCACAGAGTCCTTCTCTGAGCACTGGGTTTCAGCACAGAGTGCTTCTCTGAGCACTGGGTTTCAGCACAGAGTGCTTCTCTGAGCACAGAGTGCTTCTCTGAGCACTGGGTTTCAGCACAGAGTCCTTCTCTGAGCACTGGGTTTCAGCACAGAGTGCTTCTCTGAGCACTGGGTTTCAGCACAGAGTGCTTCTCTGAGCACAGAGTGCTTCTCTGAGCACTGGGTTTCAGTACAGAGTGCTTCTCTGAGCACAGAGTTCTTCTCTGAGCACTGGGTTTCAGCACAGAGTGCTTCTCTGAGCACTGGGTTTCAGCACAGAGTGCTTCTCTGAGCACTGGGTTTTAGCACAGAGTGCTTCTCTGAGCACTGGGTTTCAGCACAGAGTGCTTCTCTTAGCACAGGGTTTTAGCACAGAGTGCTTCTCTGAGCACTAGGGTTTTAGCTCAGAGTAAATGCACCTTATCCTCCTGGTGTGGTGCAGCTAACTACACACCTCAGTGTGGATTTGCCCCATAGCTGCCTCCTCACAGGTTGGCCTGCCCCTGGATTGGTACTCTAAATCAGACTGACAGGCTTAAGTCTGAGGTTGCCCTCACTGGACCTGCCTTCCCTTCTGATTGGACTATTCATTGTGATGTCACCGCTGCTGCCCAAACCCCAGAACATAAACTCGGAATCACTAGTGGAATAGATTTAGTGAGCTGTCCCAATGTGAGCTTCACATTCCCCTGGGGTAAATGAGCCTGCAGTGTGGGGCAGCAGGTATCCTGAGATGGGCCAGGAGCTGATTTTATTTTATTTTATTTTATTTTACTTTATTTTATTTTATTTTATTTAACTAGCCATCAGATAATCACTAATGGCCTGATAGCAATAATTACGTATTGGATTGGAGTTTAAATGTATTTTTGCAGTCCTATTATGTTGTTTCTTATTTTTTCTGTAGATAGCAAACAATAAAAATGACAAATCAGCACTTTAGAGATGTGATATGTTTGCTGGTACTGGCTTAGTGCAATTCCCACATGCAGCTCGCAGAACATGGTGTGTCAGCAGCAGTGACAACTGGTGATCGGCAAAAAATGAAAAAAAGTTTATTATGACAACAAGTGGGACGGTTGTTGAGGTGATTAAATAGGTATTGTTTTAAAATAAGTGGGTTGGACACATGCCAGTTAGATGCTAATTCCTTTGTTTAAATTAATTATAAGTTTGTATGTATTGGAGGACCATGCGCTGGAGTTGAATTCTTCACTCCTGGGTCGGCTGCTGGTCACTTTGCTTCAGGCTGACCAGGTGTCCTCTGTCTCCTGGACATTTCTTCTTTAAGGGCCCAAAAATATCCATCCGGACAGGACTTTTATTCCTAAAATGTACGGCTTTGCTCATTCCTTCCACTTTATCTGAACAAACAGCCATATAACGCCCCCCCACCCGTCTTCTTCTTCTGCAATCAAATACATGCTAACGCTATTTGATTGGTTGTTGGGTTTGTTTGGTGTTGTGCTGCTTGTGTTGTTGTTTCGTGGATTGGCATGTCCTGAAGAATTTCTCCAGCAAGGGAACTTGTTGGGGAAATTTGTTGTAGCAGTTGAGCTTCTCTACCCAATACAAAATGGAGCTGTGTGTTGTTTCTGTGGAGTGGAGTCTTTGAAAGGATCTGTTGTAATTGCTTGTGAATTCAGTGTTGCATGTTTAAACCGTGACTCGTGGTCAATAGATCCTGTCCTTTAAATGTGATTGTATGATTGCACAAATATGTGTGTTCATGTGCGTGTGGGTGTGTGGTGTGTGTGTGAAAGGGAGAGAGAGTGGGCAGGGTAGAGAGAGAGAGAGAAAGAGGAGCAGTTTATTGAGAGGCAGAGAGAGAGATAGAAAGAGAGAGTTTTGTTCTGTTATTACCCCCTCAGTGGTGTGTGTGTGTGTGTGTGTGTGTGTGTGTGTGCGCCAGGTGTTTTTTTAATGAATTAAAATGATATGTGTGGTAAGATGCAGCTTCATTTTAAAATCATTAGGATAGAATAGAATTTAATAATCTGTAAATCTCAAAGCAGAGCTATTAAACTAGGGACTTTGAAGTAGATTGTGCTGGCACTTATATATGCATGGTAAAATGTGTCTGAGCCCCTGGATGTTCTGTTTTGGGATGAATATGTCCACAGGACTTTCCTCTCTCTTCTGGAACCCCAGTGAAACAAAGTATTTCCCTCTGTTTCACAGAGAGATTAGTGAAATCAGTCTGATGAGCAGTGCAAAATACTGACGCCCAATACATTGTCAGTGAAACTCATGCTCATGTACAAGAATGATCTTTATATCAAGAAAATAAAAAATAAAGTGAATCTAAGCAAATAGCTTTAAATTTTAATTCCCCTAATTTCAAATTTTAAATGATAAATTGTTTAATGTGCAAAAAAATGGTTTTTCTGTGGGGGTGTTTGTTGTTTAATTTCCTCTCTTATCTTTTTCATAGTTACTCTCAGCATCGTTATGGTATCCCCTGATGCTAATTAGCAGCACATGAATTATTATGTGTGCTGGTTTATTTATTGATTTTAATTATAATATGGTTTTAATTATCTTTTAATACCATATTCTGCAAATAGAATATCGAGGTGCAGGTTTCCATCACAGTTTATATGTGCGTGCGTGCGTGCGTGCGTGCGTGCGTGCGTGCGTGCGTGCGTGCGTGCGTGCGTGCGTGCGTGCGTGCGTGCGTGCGTGCATGTGTCCTGTTTCAAATCAACAAGCACACAAGCAGGTGAGATCAGTTACATTTGTATTCAGCTGCTCTAGCTGATGAAATAATGATGTAAATAACTAATACAGTACCTCCTGTGACCCCCCAGAACCATGAGAACCCCTGTAGTCATGTAAACAATAAATATTTAATAACATTTTACTGTTTTCCCTAAACTTTACAGCAGTATCTAATCAATGTACTCTTTGGCCACACGTGATTTTAAACATAGGCAATGATTGCATTTCTTTCACTTTAGAAATGTGATTCATTTGAGTCTAAAATAGACTCTTCAGTTCTGTCTGTGTACCTGTGATCCAGGCTCTCACTTCCCTCAGAACCGTGAGAAGAACCTCTTTGCTCTTCAGCCTGTGAGAGGTTTGGGAACCGTCCCTTCAGTGAGGAGTCTGACGATGTTCAATTCAATTCAGTTCAATTTTATTTGTATAGCGTTTTTTACAGAGAACTGTCACCAAGACACTTTACAGAGTAGCAGGACCAGAAACAATAAAACTGCAAAAGAGCAAACAGAGCAAACACCAAGCCTGAACCCCCAAATAGCAGGTACATGAGAAAACTCCCAGTGAGGAAAAACTTGACTTGTTATGTTCAGTGAATCACAGTGTACCAGTGATGGAGTCTCTCTTAATTTGGACAAATTTCCTTCTACATTATGATTAGAAATATATAATTACATTATTGCAGGACAGTTTTTTTGTTTCTAGATGGAAGTGGTATTACGGATTAACTCTTTATTGGTGATTTTTGTCTCTCCAGAGAAACAGCTTCATAATTATCCAGCGTTAGTACGTACTTGTATTTCACCTGTATTTTTTTTTACATATTTTAATTTCTTGAAATTAAGTTCTTGAAATCTTGGCTGGAAGCAACGTTGTTGTCTCAGCATGTGTATACATGTATTATTTTTATTTGCCTTTACTTAAATTATTTTTTTCAGAGAAGAGAATCTACGTCACTTTCCAAAAAGGCCAACAATACGTTTAACATCGTCGGAACGACCTACGCCATCAACGTTGCCAAAGATCAGGGTCTGACCACCATCGCCAAGAGTGCCACCACAGCCCCGGTGAAGTTCTCGCGCATGGAGGAGCAGTTCATTGAGGGGAAGAAGTCCTACAACCGCGTCAGCCGAGTGGACCAGATCTCCCGCATCATCTTCCCCGTGCTCTTCTTCATCTTCAATCTGGTCTACTGGGCCACCTACGTCAACAGGAAGCCCACCATCATGACATCAAACCCACAGAAGTGAACTCTGAAAACCACCAAGTCAATTCCATGTAAGATGCCACGTGTTGTCCATGAGTTGCTATTGTATTTGTTTAACTTCATTTTGATATTTGCCAGTCTCCATAGGTTTAGCTACAGATACTGTAGATATATCTATATAGATTTAGATGGTCATTTGTCATTTTGTTTTCTTTGTCCGGTTGTTATCGGGTGTGTTTAGCTCCTCCCAGATTGCTCTGGTCACATGACTCTGGCTGCAGTGGGGTGAATGTGAGTGGGACTGGGGGTTAATTCCATTCTCCTGCTCATTAGAGACGCTCTGGCTCTGCACTTCTCTGTCCTCCTGCTTTGTGTGGTGCAGCTGAGAGATGCTGCTCAGCCATTGGCTGCCTGCCGCCATAGTCAGCTTTTTCAGACCTCGGTAGCCAATAGAAAGGGAAAGCTTCATTACCAGCCTTCAGTCTCTGCCGCTTACGGTGTTGAGTCTCCTGCGGACTCGTGCAGTATCACCAGGACCTGCTCGGGGCTCCAGCGGGGATACCCCATGCCATCTCTTCAGCGACGCTTATTGTTTTAGCAGCCTGAGTTCGCCTGGAGAGAAGGAGAGATTAAATGTGCCTTTCTTAGTCCCACATCAAAAGTAGTCTTTGGCACATGCTGTTTTCCTCGGGGCGAACCCTGCATGTCCCCCTCGCACACACCCCCCACCCCCCAGCCCCCTGCCCCCTGCCCCAGCCAGGCACACAATGCACCACAGTGTAACACAGAAAATAATCTGCAGCAACATGTGGAAACCAGCTAACATGTGGCATTACATCACATCCTAATCCTCACACACAGTGCAAGGCTGATATCACATCCTAACCCTCACACACAGTACAAGGCTGATATCACATCCTAACCCTCACACACAGTACAAGGCTGACATCAGTGCTACTGGATACTATCTATCACATCCTAACCCTCACACACAGTGCAAGGCTGATATCACATCCTAACCCTCACACACAGTACAAGGCTGACATCAGTGCTACTGGATACTATCTATCACATCCTAACCCTCACACACAGTGCAAGGCTGATATCACATCCTAACCCTCACACACAGTGCAAGGCTGGTATCACATCCTAAGCCTCACACACAGTGCAAGGCTGATATCACATCCTAACCCTCACACACAGTGCAAGGCTGATATCACATCCTAACCCTCAGACACAGTACAAGGCTGGTATCACATTCTAACCCTCACACACAGTACAAGGCTGATATCACATCCTAACCCTCACACACAGTACAAGGCTGATATCAGTGCTACTGGATACTGTCTATCACATCCTAACCCTCACACACAGTACAAGGCTGGTATCACATTCTAACCCTCACACACAGTACAAGGCTGATATCACATCCTAACCCTCACACACAGTACAAGGCTGATATCAGTGCTACTGGATACTGTCTATCACATCCTAAGCCTCACACACAGTGCAAGGCTGATATCACATCCTAACCCTCACACACAGTACAAGGCTGATATCAGTCCTGCTGGATATACTACACATGTCTTACATTCATGTGATGTGGTTTGTTTTTAATGAAATTACCCAAGAACAGGCTAACTTTATTTATTTATTTATTTATTTATTGATACATGATTAGCTGTATACACTAAATCACCATGATCCATGATTATTTCAATACTTATTATGGAAGAATATTATGATTCTGGTGCCTGTATTTTGTTTTACTCAGTGTTTTTGTTTTGTGTTCGTAGACATTGGGCTCAACACCACTGAACTGGCTGAAGCATCTTTAGAGCGAATGCGTTGGCAGGCCACTGTACACACATTTCTCATGGCGTATGTAAGTGCTGCACACACATGTTGCCAGCTGACTTGTTTTGAAATATGATGATACTGATCCATTTAGAAAAAGGCCACTGGGACAACGTCAGCTTTATAAATCAGATCAATGGCTGTGAGCATGTAGGGAAAGTTATATCTCAGCTTTCATTCAGCAAACATTCACACAATGTTTCCCTTTCTAAGGTCATGCTTATAGGACACCCATAGCCATATACTCCCATACCCACTCCTGAGTCCATGGGAGTAGAGTAGTCTTTGGGACAGTGAAAGAACGTTCCCTAGCTTCTTTATTTTTGCCCTTTTATTTTTGGAAGAGTGAAATGTGAAAGTTCATTATGCAGTGTGAATAATGTTCCTGTACCGAGCAGAGGTCACTGCAGGACAATCGTGCCGTTTGTATCTGTGGACGGCAGTGAAGGTCTGACTGTGCGTGGCTTTCTGTCTAGAGCTGCTCATCCTCGTTTCTGATTGGCTCACGCTCTGATGGCTGTCAGGCCTCAGAGGGTGGTGCTTGGCGAGGGACACTCATGTACAAAAGCGAAAATATATATATAAATGTAAGCTATATATTTTCATGATAGTCGTACATAGGATGCACATGTTTATAGATGATATACAATCTCCACACAATATATAATCTTTCTGATAATAATGAAGTAGGTAGTGGTAGATTGGTAGTAGGCAGTAGTCAGCGATATATGGACATTGTGTGAGAGCAAATGGCAAACACTATATTTACATGTGATTCTACACACGCATATATTGTGCATTTTGTAGATATTGTGAATCCAGTGCATTTGGAAAATAAATGGAAAATGTCATGTCCAGTGTGTCATCAACGCATTGATGGGTGATATTTCAGTTGTGTTCTCGGAGATCACTGACCCTGATGTTGAATATTGACACTTGTGTAGCATGTATGGGGGGTTCCATTCGTCAAAATTAAGAAAAAAAATTGGATTATGAATTATGCAGCAATCTTCTCTGGCCTGAATATGGCAGAGGTCATAGCTTCGTGCTTTGTGTGTGCTATTATACTGTATATTTCTGAATTATATATTTTCACATGCTTTTTTTTAAACACAAAGAAACTGTCTAGACTTCTACTGTGAAGGAACAGATGGCAAAGGCCCAGGTTCAATCTAACCACAACTGGCTCTGTTGTTAACTCAGATTTAAGGACACTTTTAAGTAGAAAAGGTAACATTTATTACCAGCAACATGTCCTGAACAGTGTCATATGTCCCTGACAGTGAGTGTGCGTGTGTGTGCGTGTGCATGTGCATGTGTGTGTGAGCCTATGCGCACGTGCGTGTATGTGTGTGGGTGTGGGTGTATAGTGTTTGTGTGTATAGTGTTTGTATAGTGTGCCTGTGTGTGTGTCTAGTGTTTGTATAGTGTGAGTGTGCAACAGTATCATATGTCCCTGACAGTGAGTGTGCGTGTGCGTGTACATGAGCCTATGCGCACGTGCATGTATGTGTGTGGGTGTGGGTGTAGTGTTTGTATAGTGTGCCTGTGTGTGCATATATAGTGTTTGTATTGTGTGTGTGAGTGTAATGTTTGTATATTGTGTGTATATTGTTTATATAGTGTGTATAGTGTGTATAGTGTGTGTGTGCGTGTGTGTGTGTGTGTGTGTGTGTGCGCGTACATGCGTGTGCCTTTGTATTTGTGTATTTGATTGTGTTCACTGGTACCATTCCCAGACACGTACCCACCTTGCCTACACAAGTGCAGAGTTGGAGTTGCTGCCCCATTCTACTTTTAGCTGAATTACAAGTGGCAGTTGGGATTTCAAGGGCATTGTATGTGGACCTATCTTTTAAACTGACATAGAAATAGTTCAGCAGCAGCAGTGACAAAAAAAAAACAAATCTGTCAAAGTGTTTGGTGTGTGTTGACAACTGGCTCATTGCAACATCAATCTTGCGCCTCTTGGTTACCTTGGTTACCCTGTCTGTTGAGCTGTGCTGTGGAGCATGGGGGTGTGGCTTTACACTGTGATGCAATGCAGAAGTGACAGTTTGAAAGGGGCCTACGCGGACGGGACACAATCACCAAGCGCGTTTTCAGGCCCACTGAAAAATAACAGGCGGCCCCAATGAGAGTGAATTTTTCTGGACATAAATTACCCCACAAACAGGGTGACCGCCTGGACTCCTCTCACCTCTATAAATAAACCAAGCTTCACACTCGCGCAAAAAAAGACCAGCCTTCAGCTGAAATATAAGCACTACGTTTCTTATGCTGCATATGAAGAGATACGATAGGAAATACAAACACGTTTGTTTTTCCTGCCCTGCATTTTAGTAAATGCCAAACGATTCGCTGTGTCACATGACCTTTGAGATAAGCAGAGGAAACATCCCCGGAGGACGCTGCATGATTGCGTGTGGTTTTATAGCCAATCAGATTACCCTTAAATGCTCCAGGGGCATTTATTAAGGAGCTGCTTTGTACTGAACATATGACAGATTGCATTTGCATATACTGAAACTGCCCAAATGTCGTGAAACCAAAACAGATTACTGATTATTATGGGTTGTTTTCCCCTGAGGGTTGGGGGGCTGGGTTGTTTGTCTAATCCCGATGCACTCTTATTCAGGAGCAGCCCGCTGGGCAGCGCTGCCCCGAGGCGTGTGCAGTACTCCTCTCCTGTGCTCAGGAATGCGCGTCTTACATTCATAAAAAGAATATTGGGCCAAAAACTGCGTACATACAGGTTTCATGAGTTAAATATGCACAGTTTTATTTGTAACCCTTTAACTGCCAAGTGAAATGTGGGGCATACATATTTCATATTTAGGATATGTGTTTCGTATCTAGGATATGTGTTTCATATGTAGGATATGTATGTCATATGTAGGATATGCATTTCATATAGAGAATTTATATTTCATATGTAGGATGTGTATTTCATAATGCTTTCTAGCTAAGGCTACATAGAGTTACCATTCCTCCCAGAAACTCAATATTAGAAAACACTGAACCCTTCTTTGCCCCAATCTGTCTGTATACTGCATGGTACAACATGACTGTAGCTCATGTAAAGTTGGCCGTTGACATAGAAAGTAATTGGCTCCTAATTGTTATTATATGGGTAAATTATCAACCAATAATTTACTAATAAGAAATTAAAGAAAGATTGTTATCTTCAGTAAACAAAAGCGCTGATCAGATATCTGAGGTACATGAGCAGAAAATAAGACATTTAAGAAATATGAAGCCAGCCTTTCTTCCAAAAATACATTTTCTCTGTTATGCAAATCTTGTCTCAATCCATTTCCATACTTTGGCTCTGAAGCTTTATGGTCATTTAGAAAACAAAATGTCAAAGGTAACCATACTGAGCTTTAGATAAATCCAAGGGTGTGTCCATTATTATCCAAAGTCGATGTTATCTAACCTTAAATATTTACTTGAGTACATGCAAAAGTGTTGTCTTTAGGAAATGCTCAGAAAAGTCCAGATGCCTCTCCAGTCTCCTTAGGTACGCCAGTGGAGTGCATGTGATGTGTTATAACCTCACCCTAACCCCAACCCCCTCTGCCATTCCCTAACCCTAACCCTAACCCCCTCTGCCATTCCCTAACCCTAACCCCAACCCCCTCTGCCATTCCCTAACCCCCTCTGCCATTCCCACCCTAACCCCAACCCCTTCTGCCATTCCCACCCTAACCCTAACCCTAACCCCCTCTGCCATTCCCTAACCCTAACCCTAACCCCCTCTGCCATTCCCTAACCCTAACCCCAACCCCCTCTGCCATTCCCTAACCCTAACCCTAACCCCCTCTGCCATTCCCTAACCCTAACCCCAACCCCCTCTGCCATTCCCTAACCCTAACCCTAACCCCCTCTGCCATTCCCTAACCCTAACCCCAACCCCCTCTGCCATTCCCAGAACTGAAAAGAAAATGGGCTTTTGGTTGCAAAGGAGCGCACAAGCTACTTAGCACAACTCCCAACTTCTCATCTTCACATTTCAATAATTACATGCACATATAAAATAAAATGACCAGTAGTTTTTATTCCTCCAGCCCCCCCCCCCCCCCAAACACACACACACACACACACACACACACACACACACAGTCATGGGCAGGAGGAAATTGCATTAAGATAGCTTGATTTGAGGAATTGCACACAGTTTTTAATTCTCTTTCATTTTTTAAAATCTCAAGTTACACTGTGTAAGTTTGGTTATTTGTTCTACATTTTCTATATAATACAATATAATATAATTCAACTGACTCAAGAGCTAGTAAACACAGTTAAATGTTTCACCACGGCAATCCACTTTCTAAATCTGCAGACTTTCATATTTAACAAAGACTGCCTACAGGAGCATCGACATTCCCACACTGTACCACATCCTTAATATTGGAATTAAGTGTTGGAATTTAGAGTGTGAAAACCGATCTATTGCCAGCATATCTGAGATTATTTGATTGTTGTGTTTTTATGACAATTAATCCCTGGGGTGTCGTTTTTGTAATAAGCACTTTGTATTGCTGTGTACAACTGTAATGTTATAAGGTGATACACTGTCCGAAATCCAGTTTCTCTTGCTGAGCTCCTTCAGTGAAGTGTACTCTCTTTCTGTTGAAGGGTTGGTTTGTGCGGGTAATCGCAGTATGAAATGTTCTTTTCCGTCCCATGTGTCCAAGTTTTGCGATTCTTTCTGTTAAATAAAGATGCAGTACTTTCATCCAGCGCCTGAGTGCTTATTGGATGACTTCACCCTCACCCTCTGATAGTTCCCATTTTCACTGGACAAACCTGATCAAACATCACGCAAAACTATTAACACAATTTTAGCATATGGTACAGTAAGTGTTTCCTGTGCGGGCAACATATGTGTTAAATGTACAGTAGCCTATGGTTAAAAAAACAAGAAACATTAAAATAAGATGAAACTGATTCAGTGTTTAGCAGGATTTCCGTACCTTTTTGTGTGAACTGTAGTGTAGGAATGGTTCCTTCATCCTCCTCCATTTCCTGAGCTCCTTCATGTTTTCTCGCCTGGGCGGGAGTTTAATGGAGTCTTATGCAGACGGCTATGGCTTCTCCTGGAGGGGCCATCTTGGGATTTCTCTTGCTTTGTTATTTAAAAAAACGTGCGGAGGCCGTGCGGCTCTATTGTGTGCTCAGCCTGATGGGATTGGTTAGTTTCTGGAGGGGTGGAGATGTTTAATCATCCATATTAACTGGCTCAATAAACCCTGTCCTGATCCACTGTAACATAAGCGCTTAGATTTCTGACACAAAATGGCTGTTATATATAAATAGGTAAATAATCCTGGATACTTTGTTAGTAAGGTGGTAGGAAAATCCATTTCCTCTGGGCAATTTTTATTCTCATATTTGAATAACTTCTTTTTATCTTTCTTTCTGTAATCTACCAAGCCACTCCTGCTTTCTATAACTCTCTCTCTCTCTCTCTCTCTCTCTCTGTCCCTCCATCTCTCTCTCACACTCTGTCTCTCTCCCTCTCTCTCTCTTAGTGTTGATGGCTCCACAAATCTCTATCTCAAGCACAAGAAAGTAAATTGTGAGTTTCTACACTGTGTGCATGTAGAAAATAATTCAAACATTTTAATCTTACTGTGAGCAGAATACTGCAGTGATGAAAAAAATCTTTCTTCTACTTGAGAATGTGAAGCCAGGTTTCAGAGGCACGTAGATCGCTCTCCCCAGTGCCTTCTCCCTGGGATGCTGTTAAACGTCTGCTAACACTGACCCTGTTTCCACAGAGCAAACTGAAGGAATGAAAAATGAATATTTACTGGAGAGTAGTCAGCCCTGGCTGCCTTATCAGCCACCCCACAGTTTGTGAAAAAATCTCAGTTAACTTTAAATGAACATTTAAATGAACATTCTTAATTAGACTGTCAAAAGTGTCTTGATGAGCAATGCATTCCTTGACCTCATTTTGTTGTGGCCAGGGTAGGGATGGGGTTTTCCACTGCGGGAAAATCAGTCTGAATCCCTGAATAAAGAAAATGCTTAAATAACACCCCCTGGCATGTTAACCCTTTCCTAGCTGGAATGTTTTTATTCCATGATTGTCACACAGAGAAACTCTCTCTTCCCCTTTTACCCTTTTCACTGTATTTAACAGCAGGATTACAGGAGGACGAGGGAGGAGTCATACAGAACTGACCACACGACGCATATTTCTTTCAAATAAATGAAATAATAATTTTAAGAATGTGTTTTGTGTTTAATCAGGTTCCCTTTGCCTAATATTTAATTATTCTTAAAGATGTGAAATAATTTGGTGCGACATATATGCAATTATAAAGGAAATCAGGAAGGGGCAAAAACACATACAGCGCCGTGAAAACGTACGCACACTTACACAAAGACACATGTGACCTTCATAGAGGGAATCCTGAAGCTGCTCTTCAGTGGATAGAAAAGCTTGGCTGTTCTATAAGGAGTACCTGGGAGCTCAGAAGGAAGGAGAGATGGATATGAGATGGATATGAGACGGATATGAGACGGATATGAGACTGATATGAGACGGATATGAGACTGATATGAGACGGATATGAGACTGATATGAGACTGATATGAGACGGATATGAGACTGATATGAGACGGATATGAGACGGATATGAGACTGATATGAGACGGATATGAGACGGATATGAGACGGATATGAGACGGATATGAGACTGATATGAGACGGATATGAGACGGATATGAGATGGATATGAGATGGATATGAGACGGATATGAGACTGATATGAGACGGATATGAGACTGATATGAGACGGATATGAGACGGATATGAGACTGATATGAGACGGATATGAGACGGATATGAGACTGATATGAGACGGATATGAGACTGATATGAGACGGATATGAGACTGATATGAGACGGATATGAGACGGATATGAGACTGATATGAGACGGATATGAGACGGATATGAGATGGATATGAGACTGATATGAGATGGATATGAGACTGATATGAGATGGATATGAGACTGATATGAGACGGATATGAGACGGATATGAGATGGATATGAGATGGATATGAGACGGATATGAGACTGATATGAGACGGATATGAGACTGATATGAGACGGATATGAGACTGATATGAGACGGATATGAGACGGATATGAGATGGATATGAGATGGATATGAGATGGATATGAGACGGATATGAGACTGATATGAGACGGATATGAGACTGATATGAGACGGATATGAGACTGATATGAGACGGATATGAGACGGATATGCTACTTCTGCAGTAGCAGCAGCTCCAGGCATTAAATCGCCTCCCCCCCTCCAGGTGACCTGAGCAGCAGCGGTGCAGTACACCTGTGCCCACAGGAATGTCACATCCACTGAATTAACTGCCAAAACGGGAGGAAAGATCAAAGGTTATGGAGCTTGATTGACTCTTATGTAACAGGATCTGATCCCACTTCAACGGGTTCAGCAAAATGAAGGTATGGGGTTTGCAAAAAAAACACACAACATAAGCACAAACACGCACACGCATGTGCACACACACAAACACGTACACGCACCAACACACGCATGTGCACGCACACACACGCACGCACACACATTTGCACGCACACACAAACATGTACATGCACACACATGCACTCGCACATATGCAGGGCATAACATTGTGAAAACCTATTTTGGGGCTACAAGGTAAACGTTCTCAAGCACAGAAATGAGAGGGAAATGGATCTCTCCTATTACTGCACATCCTGGCAGCATGGTGGTGCAGTGGGTAGCATGTTCATGTTTTGCCTGTTCTTCCCGTGTCCGTGTGGGTTTCCTCCAGGTACTCTGGTTTCCTTCCACAGTCCAAAGGCATGCAGGTTAATTGGATGCTATAAATTGCCCGGCGACCCTGCCCAGGATAAGTGGGTATAGATAATGGATGGACGCTGCCCAGGATAAGCGGGTATAGATAATGGATGGACCCTGCCCAGGATAAGTGGGTATAGATAATGGATGGACCCTGCCCAGGATAAGTGGGTATAGATAATGGATGGACCCTGCCCAGGATAAGTGGGTATAGATAATGGATGGACCCTGCCCAGGTCTCTAAATCCTCATCAACCCCCCCCCCCCCCCCCCCCCCCCCGCGCTCCATTCCAGAATGTTCTCTGATGCAGTGAGGGCTGTACAGACGGCCCGGTGAGAGGGTGAGGGTTAGGGTTCCACTCAGGGAAGGGAGCCGCTTAACGTCAGAGTGACTTAATCAGTGGGCAGATCCCTTTATTTTCTCTTCTTCATTGCTGGCCTTGTGAGAGACTACAGGCAGGAATCTGTCCACCTCCTCTTTAATGAGCGCCATTCAGCTTCATAAGTGTCTCCTGTGTCTCAGATAAATGACCTTACCCAATGTCACACTTTAATGTACAGAAATATCAGCGCTTAAAAGTCCCCTGAGCTTACCAGAGGGGATCATGGTCAGAGATAAGCCGGTCCATACGAGCGCAGAAACTCCATTTATCATGACGCAGGCTGTGCGGTCGGAAACGCAGACGCTCTTCCTATTGATCAGCGGCTGGCTCTCAGGCTTTAGAGCCTCGCTCCCTGATTCACGGCCGCGGCCTTCATCACGCGGGCGTTTTAACGACCCGGGACACCGTGTGATGGATCTGACAGGGCGTTTGATTTAGATGTTTGGGGAGATCGCAGATGGACCCCTTTCTTTGCGCAGATTACATTCCGGGAAGAGAAGGTGAGCAGCCATCACTCCAGCCTGGGGAGCAGCGCGCTCGTCACCGCGCAGCGGACGGGGGCCATAAAGATGATGAGGTGGGGACGGGTCCTCTCCCGCTCGCGCCGTTTCGTCCGCAGGACGGCTCGGCTCCCGTCCTTGAGTGATGGAAACGACTCCGGCTGTCATCTCCAAATTTACAGCCTGGAAGAGGTCGGGATGCTCACGCAGTCCCGGCACACGGCTCAGTCACCTAGCCGTGACTTTGTGGGAGCATTTACTCTGTCAGCCTTTAGAAGAAAAAAAAAGAGCGAATAAATCATGGATCACTGACAAGAACATCCCCCACAGTACCTTGAGATGCAATTGTTTGGTTTTCTTTTTTTTTTACTCTGTTTTTCCTTCCCGGAGGGACTATAAAAAGATCAAATTACCGCTACGATGTGCTGCCTGTTCTGGGCCCAAAGCCTCATTCTTCATAGCCATCTTAGTGTGGCTCAGAAACCCCACAGTGTGGGACGCGTGTTGAACCTGGACCTAGACCCGCGTGTCTTATGAAGGCTGAACATACCAGGAAACAACAGGCCCAGCTGACCTGTTGTACAGCAGCCCTGTAGCACAGCAGCCCTGTAGCACTGCAGCCCTATAGCACTGCAGCAGCCCTGTAGCACTGCAGCCCTACAGCACTGCAGCAACCCTGTAGCACTGCAGCCCTGTAGCACAGCAGCCCTGTAGCATCACAGCCCTGTAGCACTGCAGCCCTATAGCATCACAGCCCTGTAGCACTGCAGCCCTGTAGCACAGCAGCCCTGTAGCATCGCAGCCCTGTAGCACTGCAGCCCTGTAGCACAGCAGCCCTGTAGCACTGCAGCCCTGTAGCATCACAGCCCTGTAGCACTGCAGCCCTGTAGCACTGCAGCAGCCCTGTAGCACTGCAGCCCTACAGCACTGCAGCAACCCTGTAGCACTGCAGCAACCCTGTAGCACTGCAGCCCTGTAGCACAGCAGCCCTGTAGCATCACAGCCCTGTAGCACTGCAGCCCTGTAGCATCACAGCCCTGTAGCACAGCAGCCCTGTAGCACTGCAGCCCTGTAGCACTGCAGCCCTGTAGCCCAGCCGTCCTGTAGCATCACAGCCCTGTAGCACTGCAGTCCTGTAGCACTGCAGCCCTGTAGCCCAGCCGTCCTGTAGCATCACAGCCCTGTAGCACTGCAGTCCTGTAGCACTGCAGCCCTGTAGCCCAGCCGTCCTGTAGCATCACAGCCCTGTAGCACTGCAGTCCTGTAGCACTGCAGCCCTGTAGCCCAGCCGTCCTGTAGCATCACAGCCCTGTAGCACTGCAGTCCTGTAGCACTGCAGCCCTGTAGCACTGCAGTCCTGTAGCACTGCAGCCCTGTAGCACTGTAGTCCTGTAGCACTGCAGCAGCCCTGTAGCACTGCAGCCCTGTAGCACTGTAGTCCTGTAGCACTGCAGCCCTGTAGCACTGCAGCCCTGTAGCATCACAGCCCTGTAGCACTGCAGCCCTGTAGCACTGTAGTCCTGTAGCATCGCAGCCCTGTAGCACTGCAGCCCTGTAGCATCACAGCCCTGTAGCATCGCAGCCCTGTAGCACAGCAGCCCTGTAGCATCACAGCCCTGTAGCATCGCAGCCCTGTAGCACAGCAGCCCTGTAGCATCACAGCCCTGTAGCACTGCAGCCCTGTAGCACTGTAGTCCTGTAGCATCGCAGCCCTGTAGCACTGTAGCCCTGTAGCATCACAGCCCTGTAGCATCGCAGCCCTGTAGCACAGCAGCCCTGTAGCACTGCAGCCCTGTAGCATCACAGCCCTGTAGCATCACAGCCCTGTAGCACTGCAGCCCTGTAGCACTGCAGTCCTGTAGCACAGCAGCCCTGTAGCATCGCAGCCCTGTAGCACTGCAGCCCTGTAGCATCACAGCCCTGTCGCAGCCATTCAGCACTTACTGTGTGCAAAATATTCTGCACATTCAAAACTCGTCAAGGAGACAGCAGAGGATAAAATAAAGGATTGAAATGGGCCCACTATGTTTCCTGCTATCCTTCAACCTCTGCTGACCTCTTTATACCAGAGACAGAGTTGCAGCGTCTCTAACCACCTAGTGCTGCCCTCTATGCGTCGCCCTAGGGACATGCAACAAGGAGACTGGAAAAACATTAATCAGTAGAGATATGATGATCAAAGACCTGCCCGACCATACTAATCTGGTCTGTAGACTGTGGAAGGGTAAGGCTGCACAATCACACGTTTAACAGCTTTTCTGGAGTGTGTAGGAAACCTTTCTTTCTTTTGTGAGAACAAGCTACATTAAAAATGTCAGATACCAAACCTCTTGTTAACTGGAAATAAAAGCAACACTGTGTTTTATTAATGCTACTCATGGTCATAATATTCTTCTACTCTGGCAATAGATTATTCTATTGCTGTACTTGGAGCTCATAACCATGACAGAGTTTTTTGTTATTTTACCAGTGACATACATTTTATAAAGACTACATTTTATAAAGATTTTTTGTAATAAGTCAGAGTTGACAACTTTCAAACGTGGATATTAGGTTTGTAAAGGGAGACACAGTTTTATATCATTGTGACATGTGTAATGTAATTACATCACTTCCTCACAGTCCAGAGTGTCTGTTTTGGAATGTCACACAGTTTGTGCAAGACGGTGGCATGTATGCGTGCCATTAGTCAGTCCACCGAGGTACCACAGCTACCGTGACAAAACAAAGAACTCCATTCACAAATCCACATGCTCAGTTACTAACAGAGTGCTAGGCGGTTCTACTCATGAATAAAAAGATTATGTATTTACTTTAGAGCTTATGAATATGTATGTCATTCTTTTCTGAGTTTATACACCCATTATCCATTTCACGGGGAAGACTGTTCTGGTTTGTCTTTCTGCAGAATGACTTCATTGACGGTGCTTGGCCAGTTTTCTTCTTTTCTCTATGCAGGATGCAATCCTTTCACAAAGCCGTTTGCTCACATGCACAGAATTTTGGCCTCTGACTGTTGGTTCTTATTTACTTTTACTTTCTGCTGAGGGGAGCAATTTTCTGTGCATGCTTTGATTACATATAGATCACGCTGTTTATTTCACAGTGAAACATGTTTGCAACCTGACAAAATCACAACATTTTCTTTTCAGAACATACCGAAAACATTTTCAAGTGGTTGCTTTTTTGTTGAAATGTCTTTGTGCTCATTTATTGAATGGGAAGTTTCTACATATCTGGATTTAATCATTATGTTTGATATACACTGAGAGTATTTAAACTTTAGTATAATCTTATTATACCTTTAGCAAGATGTACAGCACTGTATGTACTCCAGAGAAATCTTGTGTGCTTTTAATAGAGCTCTTGAATCAGCTCAGTCCAATAAACCACCCGTTGTAATTGCACACCACATAAAATTACTTTTTTTTAGGCCTATGCACTGCAGATATGAAGTTATGTTAAGTTAAGCTATGCACAAAATATCAGCCTTCAAGTCAATGGACAGACCGGTGAATAAGAACAGCCTCTTCTACACCTCTGTGAATGGCCTTACACCAGTATTCATAATTGATTGAGCTTTCACCATGGTAACGAGAGAACCATATTTGACTGCCCGTGTAGAGGTGCAAGGGAAAATATAAACCCCTCCCATGTGTCAATACCGCCATTTATGTGAAATTTTGCAAGATTAATTCTAACATTACGTCTGCAATAATTAGGATCTTTATCTAAAGTAATTACAATGATTAGAGACATTTTCTGTCTGTTCCTCTGTTACTGTGAGACAGAATTAATATATTTTTAATATTCATCAACTAATGTTGAATTATTTGCTGTCAGTTTTGCATAAAGACTGATTGAACCCCATTTATCATGTGAAGCACTAATCGGTGACTTTGTGCAGTTTCACTGCACATCCCTTCTATTACCGACAGTAACCCAAAACAGATTTAATGCATCATCCTTCATACACTGTAAATCATTTATGATTGTGCCCCAGGATTTTATAGTTTTGTAATTACAGTCTTGTTTACAAGTACCACTGAATTCTTTGTTTACCACAAACAAACTATGTAAAGTGCATTAATAAATTTGAAAGGTTCATGATTACAAATTAAGTATTCATGCACTTTCTGTCCTGCTTAGTAACCATGGCCGCCACAAGCTTTACCGTTATGACATTTATTACTGATGTGCGTTAAAAACCTAATTACTGCTAAGTGCAGAGACGGTGTGGGAAGCTGGACAAGGAGGCGGAGCTAGCTGATAGCCCCATGTGACCCCAGTCAGACAGGCTTAACCTTCTGAGCTTTCCCTCCTGATAAACACCGGCTCGGCCCAGCGCTTGCAGACAGAACATGCTCTCCTCTTCTTTAGAATTCATGGAAAAATGAAAATGAAAGGACTTAGCAAGGACTTTTTTACCTGCATGACTCAGCTTATTTGTACTGCTCCAGTAATAAGAATAATCATCCGCTCACCAAGGTCGGCAAAGGCTGAAGTGATCGCGCTTCACTGAGGGAGAGTATAAAGATACACAAGCATCCCTGAGTAACAGATACACAAGCATCCCTGAGTAACAGATACACAAGCATCCCTGAACTACAGATACACAAGCATCCATGAGTTACAGATACACAAGTATCTCTGAGTAACAGATACACAAGCATCCCTGAGTAACAGATACACAATTATCTCTGAGTTACTGATACACAAGCATCCCTAAGCTACAGATACACAAGTATCCCTGAGTTACAGATACACAAGTATCTCTGAGTAATAGATACACAAGCATCCCTGAGTAACAGATACACAAGCATCCCTGAGTAACAGATACATGGGGAAAATAATATCATTAGTAGAACAGATTGTGTTTTAACACTGGTTCCTCTCCAGGAACTTGTAATTAATTGTTCATATTTCACTGAACAATCCATGCTGGTCAGATGATAAAAGGCTTTGTGGCCAAAACATTTTCCTTCAGTTTGACACAATTCAGCACTACCTTTAGCCCCATTAAGTATAGGTGCTTTATATTTTACACTCCGAGTAAATTAGTTACAGCCAGATGGGTATCCCCTCCATTTCTATTTGAACAATGAAGGTTGCATCAAGGTCGTGAGCAGCAGAAAGTGATGGAGTTTATGCTCTTTTACCTAATATAAAAAATATAAAATCACAGAAACAGTCTGCAGTTAATAGGATCGCCTTGTTGGGTGACCAGCATATTTGGAAAACTGCATCAAAGTGGTTTATAGTAAATGTGTTTGTGATCTGAATGATAAAATTAAGTACAGTATGACCAGCATATAAATGCCCTTCTGTTTATTTTACTTGTTTCTCAGGGATCTGTGCAAGTGTGGCTCAGCTCTGTCTGTCCATGAGCAAACACAACGGTCCACAGGGAGCGAAATAATTATCTTTTAGAAATCACTTTATATTCAAAGAAATGAAAAAATAAAAAAAACATGATTCTTTGTTTGGCCTCAAAATACATTGGGGTGCCAAGAAAATGTTGCATTTGAAATATTTCATTTAAATCAAAAGAGCACTGCTGTGATCGATTCAGCAGTGGACCTGCCGTTTGAGCCAGTCTCTACAGCATCCGGCACTTTCAATGGACAGGAATTGATAGCCACTCATGACAGCACATTGGGTACAGATAAATGCAGTTCTGATGAAGAAACTAAATGGAGAACTAGGGCATTGTGGGAACATAAATGAACATGTCTTTCAGATGTCAACAGAATGATGCACTCACTGGAACACTGGGACTCAACAAAAGACTGTGCGTCTTTTTATCCAGTTTCTTAGCAACAACAACGTCGCACATTGACAAAGCACAAACACTTCACCTACAAGTGTTCTCCTCAGGCACCCAGGAGACTCCTCCACTGCTGTGCTGCAGACATCCTTTCATGTTTGGCTGCATTCTATGATCTCTCAGCCGAGTTTCATGTTAGGAGGCTGCTTATATTCTGTAAACAGTCATCTTGGCCAGGGAAAGAAAAAACTGTCACACATAAATAATATGGGGGACTGTGAACTCTGTAGATACAATGTTGCACTTTTTTATGAAATTGGTGCTCAGATCAGATATTCTTAGAACACTGTGTTTTAATCACATCCCAGGCTAAGGCTTATATGCTGTCAGATCTTTATGGATCAAAGCCAAGATGAAAAATGAGCAGAAAGACTGCGTTAGCATTAGCAGGGCTGTTCTTGGAAGCCCAACGTTTTTGCATTTTGAACCATTTTCAGGGCAATTTTATCAAATGTTGGGAAAGAAACCTTAGTTCATTATGTTGCATGAAAGACCATTATGCACTGACCCATATTGAAAATAAATGCATATTTTATTGCAAGAGACAGTCAAAGCGCAATTCTTCCTCTCCAGTCAAGTTCTAAAATTTTTATTTAACTTGCAATTCATGATAAGCAACTATAATATATAAAGAGTATAGTCTAATAGAGATATGGCTGTTACACAAAGGCTTGTGGGATGGGTAATCTGCATGACATGAGGACGTATAGTTATGTCCCAATAATATAGTGACTTTTTTGCTTTTATCAGTTTGTACTGTTTGTATTCTTAAATTAAGATAGAGCCATTGAGGAAAAAAACATTATCAATCAAATACTTAATTTTAGCTTAATTTCATACACATAATTTGCAAAAAAACAAAAATGTTATCTGTTTTCCTCAAAGAATCTGTACAACAGGACATAAAAACTGCAGGTTTGTGTAGTAACAAGAAGGCTGTAAAGACAGTAACAGGATGGATTGCATAATGGTAAAGGCTATTTAAGTTCCATTCATTTTTATTATTATTTATTTTTGAATTTAATTTATTTTAGTGTTGCATTTTGATTTTCTAGGGAGATGGGCATTGGTATGACTCAAAATGTAAGTATATGGAAGTAAATAACTACAGATGAGGAGCTTTCAAATGGCTATGGGTCAGGGCCAGACCTTAAGATTCGCCTGAAGGCTGTGATTGCGAACACATAGCTGCGCGTTTGTTGGCTATGGGTCTAAAGAAGAAATCTCTAGCTAACCAGAAGGACATCCTCCTCCTCGCGATGGTGGAAGGTTTAACAGTTGTTTCAGAACTAGCGGTAACGTTCAGCCGGGTCCTGTTCTACTTTGTCTCTTCATTTTGATGTGACTCTGGAGGAGACGTAGCTGGCGGTGTCGTTTTTTAAATGAAGAAACAGCCACAACTGGCTGGTACCGGCAGCCTCTCCATGGGCAAGGTGAGCGCAGAGGCCTGGCTGGTAGCGGCAGTCACTCCATGGGCAAGGTGAGCGCAGAGGCCTGGCTGGTAGTGGCAGTCACTCCATGGGAAAGGTGAGCGCAGAGGCCTGGCTGGTAGCGGCAGTCTCTCCATGGGCAAGGTGAGCGCAGAGGCCTGGCTGGTAGCGGCAGTCTCTCCATGGGCAAGGTGAGCGCAGAGGCCTGGCTGGTAGCTGCAGTCACTCCATGGGCAAGGTGAGCGCAGAGGCCTGGCTGGTAGCGGCAGTCACTCCATGGGCAAGGTGAGCGCAGAGGCCTGGCTGGTAGCGGCAGTCTCTCCATGGGCAAGGTGAGCGCAGAGGCCTGGCTGGTAGCGGCAGTCTCTCCATGGGCAAGGTGAGCGCAGAGGCCTGGCTGGTAGCGGCAGTCACTCCATGGGCAAGGTGAGCGCAGAGGCCTGGCTGGTAGCGGCAGTCACTCCATGGGCAAGGTGAGCGCAGAGGCCTGGCTGGTAGCTGCAGTCACTCCATGGGCAAGGTGAGCGCAGAGGCCTGGCTGGTAGCGGCAGTCACTCCATGGGCAAGGTGAGCGCAGAGGCCTGGCTGGTAGCGGCAGTCACTCCATGGGCAAGGTGAGCGCAGAGGCCTGGCTGGTAGCTGCAGTCACTCCATGGGCAAGGTGAGCGCAGAGGCCTGGCTGGTAGCGGCAGTCACTCCATGGGCAAGGTGAGCGCAGAGGCCTGGCTGGTAGCTGCAGTCACTCCATGGGCAAGGTGAGCGCAGAGGCCTGGCTGGTAGCGGCAGTCACTCCATGGGCAAGGTGAGCGCAGAGGCCTGGCTGGTAGCTGCAGTCACTCCATGGGCAAGGTGAGCGCAGAGGCCTGGCTGGTAGTGGCAGTCACTCCATGGGCAAGGTGAGCGCAGAGGCCTGGCTGGTAGTGGCAGTCACTCCATGGGCAAGGTGAGCGCAGAGGCCTGGCTGGTAGTGGCAGTCACTCCATGGGCAAGGTGAGCGCAGAGGCCTGGCTGGTAGCTGCAGTCACTCCATGGGCAAGGTGAGCGCAGAGGCCTGGCTGGCTTCCAGTCGTGTCTCACAGTAAAGTATTTTACGGGGCTTTTTCTGACCCTGGTCTGAAGGAATAAATAAAGCAAATTTAATTGAAAAAAATGAATGTAAATCCTGAATGACATGCAGACCTGTGTTATTTCACTACTGATATAACTGCTCTGACACAATAGCACCTGTTCGTCCCTCCAAAGATCACTGAATCATGGGCGTCGTGTGAAAAGTTCAGGACTTCCAGAAGTCCCCTAACGTGTGGAAACGATGCAGTGGGCATTCAGCCATTAGTCATGCATTCATGGGCAGATGCAGCAGTGGCTGCTGACAGTGGACATGTAGTTAAAAAGACATTTCCCCCATATTGAACGCAACCTGAAATCTGGCCTCGTCACACATGAAGAGATCTCATCCAATTTTCTGCCACAAGAAGAAAAGGAACGCCAAACCAGAGGTTATGGGAACAGCAATGGCGACTGACACTCGCACTGCTCCACCTTCTTTATATAAAACATTAAGAATCGCTGTAAAATCACATATTCAATCGCAAGTTCTATATGAAAGTATGCATGGTTCAGAAATCTCTCATTTAATGTCTTTATGCCTGGGTCTTAGTGTACTTTTTAAAGTGGCTTGTAGGAAGGTGGTGGCGACTCCTCCCATGCTCTCTGAAGCAGCTCTGAAGTCTTGCTGGTGTAGGTGATATTGCATTCTCACACTCGCTGAAAATGAACTTCATGTTGTGTCACCAGCTGCCTCTTAATAGTCTTGGTCATCCATGACTGGCTTTACTGCAGCGGGAAACAAAATGGCTGCCTCATTTTTATCAAACCAAGGATTAACTGAAATTAGCAAAAAAAAACAAAAAAAAAACATTTCTTTTTGTTTTAATAAAGAAGGTTAATGTTTCCATTTGAATGAGCCCAGTTTGATTTGTTCTCTTGGGTGGTGGCATTCTTTCACTTTAAGGATCATTCAGTGACTTGTTCACTTAAACAATTCAACAAAAGACCAGTATGATGTGTGCACAGCATGTATGCAACAAAAACAGTTAGTAATGAGATCTTAATCTAATTTTAAAAACAGCACGACTCTCCTGTTAATTAGAGAATAAATGTCTGGCAAGGCTGGCAGAAATATCTACGTCTCAAAATCTAAAAACAAAACTATTCATGAAGAAAAATGATATGCAATAATATGCAAAGTTTTCATGATCATTATTTTTGATAATATATTCTGTCTTTTCATGAACTACTTAAATGAGATGACCAGCTTCCTTCTACATTTATATTGGTGTTTGGGAAACCCTTCACCCTGTGCTTTAACGTGGCCTGAAGAAAATACAACAGAAATGAATGGTAGAACAATATGGTATGAAGTGTGAAGAAGAAGTTATTAAAACTATATAAAATACAGCATTGGTTACATTTTCAATCTGGAGTCCCATGATAATCATGAAATCAAAAAAAAAGTCCCTGCTTCCCTAACCCTAACCCTAACCTGACGCTGAAGTGCACTGCTTCCTGTTCTCTCCTCCACCTGCAGGGGTCTGGCACACCTGTCTGTTTGTGACATCCAAGCAATGTGGATGAGTCTTTCCAGATTCTTGGCAAGAAGCTCATTTGTGAATGTGACAGTCTTTTAAACATGTTATTTTTATTTTAGTCTATTTCACAAACATTTATTCTCTATATTTTGCAAGAATGTAAACAACTTTATATAAAAAGCACAACATTGAAAAGACATTTGATGGCATTAATAATCCTTGTTGTGTCAATTATCAGTTGTCACAATGATTTGGTAAAAGCAGTGAGCAAATACAGTGTTCCAGATGTGACATTCTTTCAGTCTCCTCAGCCCATTACACTGCTGGGTAAGTGCATTACATTAGTCCCCCTCCGCCCACACTTACTCTACACTTCATTTACAACCTTAAGCGCAAAATTGATTTTGAATTGTCATGGCAACGCCACAGAGTTTACTGCAGTGATGAAGCCATGGCCTGCAATTTATCTGTGCCATGTGGTTTAAATGGCTCTGCTGCCATGTGGTTTAAATGGCTCTGCTGCCATGTGGTTTAAATGGCTCTGCTGCCATGTGGTTTAAATGGCTCTGCCTGCTGCCATGTGGTTTAAATGGCTCTGCTGCCATGTGGTTTAAATGGTTCTGCTGCCATGTGGTTTAAATGGCTCTGCTGCCATGTGGTTTAAATGGCTCTGCTGCCATGTGGTTTAAATGGCTCTGCTGCCATGTGGTTTAAATGGTTCTGCTGCCATGTGGTTTAAATGGCTCTGCTGCCATGTGGTTTAAATGGCTCTGCTGCCATGTGGTTTAAATGGCTCTGCCTGCTGCCATGTGGTTTAAATGGCTCTGCTGCCATGTGGTTTAAATGGCTCTGCTGCCATGTGGTTTAAATGGTTCTGCTGCCATGTGGTTTAAATGGCTCTGCTGCCATGTGGTTTAAATGGCTCTGCTGCCATGTGGTTTAAATGGCTCTGCTGCCATGTGGTTTAAATGGCTCTGCTGCCATGTGGTTTAAATGGCTCTACCTGCTGCCATGTGGTTTAAATGGCTCTGCTGCCATGTGGTTTAAATGGTTCTGCTGCCATGTGGTTTAAATGGCTCTGCTGCCATGTGGTTTAAATGGCTCTGCTGCCATGTGGTTTAAATGGCTCTGCTGCCATGTGGTTTAAATGGCTCTGCCTGCTGCCATGTGGTTTAAATGGCTCTGCTGCCATGTGGTTTAAATGGCTCTGCTGCCATGTGGTTTAAACGGCTCTGCTGCCATGTGGTTTAAATGGCTCTGCTGCCATGTGGTTTAAACGGCTCTACTGCCATGTGCCATGCTCTGCCTTTATGATGATTACATTAATAGACTATACAATTTGTCCTATATTCAATATTTTTTAAATAAACAGTTGTTTCAAGTAACTGGATCAGCAAATGTTTTATTATATCTACATTCCAACACAGGCAGGTTGAAATCATGTGTGGGAGCTGTAGGGCATTCTGTATAATGTTCATAAGGATCCATTTTCTGTGTTGTAACTTATAAATAATACAAACAACGTATGCATTTTTGCCATATTCAATGTGTCTTAAATATTCTGGTCCTATTTTGTGAAAAAGTTTGGTCTTGTACATAAATTATTTTTCAACATTTTTTTTCCATTTCAAAGTCATTTTGGACCATGTGATAAATGATTGGATGTCACATAACACATGCAAAAATGTTATGGAAGCCAAAAAATGAAAAGGGGCCATTAAGAGCCATTCAGAACCAGTATGTGCATTAGTAGTGTCCTGCCCTGGTGCTGAACCTGCTCGCCCGCTCTCTAAAAGGGCCATTTTACCGCTTTAGTCAAAGTCACACATGTCAGAGTGTTTGATGGGCGCCAGCCTCCTTCTCATCCCTGCTGAAGCCGGCAGCACTGTATTTACCCCCGCCCCCCCCCCCCCCCCCACGGTACCCCCGGCCTGTCCCTGTGGGTTCACAGAGGGCACCACGCCGCTGATAAAGCACTTTGTGTGCCTTTGTTCCTTCACATTTACATGAGAACAGAGTGCCCGAATGTTATAGACCCTGCAGAATAAATATACACAGCAAATTATGGTCAGAACAGTAATTCATTCAGATTCGATCCTCAGGGTGCATATATGCATTAGTAATGACTTTCTCCTGTTAATATTTGCAGGGTGCATATATATATATATATATATATATATATAATTTAAATGAGCAAATATATAAATTATTAAAATTGTCACTGAAATCAAAGATAGGCAGTGCTTTGTCACGTGTGTGTGTGTTTCCGTAGCTTTGCCAGCTTTTTTACTGCACAGTGGGACAATATTGGTTAGCCTAGGAAAGTTATAAAACATCAAAAACTAACTGAGTGGTATCATTGATTGAGTTTGTGACAACAGCCAATGATTGAGTGGTGACAACTTGTGTAAAAGTGTGATTAGCAAGTATTAGCATGTGCTAGTGCATGGTGTTGAGGTTTTAGCAGGGCAGCTGTATATAGTATCTGTAATGCCTGGCTGGATACCAATGCTGTTAACATGGGTACAGTGAATTTAGTGCTGTAGGCACAACATTTTAAAAAGCAATGATTAAAAATACAAATTGGGATATTTTATTACTCTCGTCTGGGGTGTTAAATTGCTTGATGTTTTAAGCATTATGCTGTTTGTTTTGGCTGTGTCTATAACATGCATATGGGAGCTACTGCTACTTATCACAGTTTCTGTTTACTCCTTCATTTAACCTCATACCCTCCTGTGTGAATACCATCCATTCACTCTGACATTACAGAAGGACAAAGCAGAAATTAATAATGCTTTATAGCCATCACCATATTATGGAGTGTTACGTAAAACACATTACCTGAAATTACAGGTACGGATGCAGACCAGAATGAACTTTCAGAACGCTGCTCCATTTCTCTAAATTGCACGATAGTACAAAGGTTAAAAAAAGAATATTAATTAAACACTGAATTAAAAAAATTTTTTTTATTTAAAACATCATAAATAAATAACTGCAGCTTAGTTTGTGGTGAGAAGGTATGCCAAGCAGCATCATCACACACATTTCACACATTGAGCTTTTCCAGCACATTATAGGGCATTCAATGGTCTGTAATCACAGCTAGCTATCTTGGCTATCTCTAAAATAAAAGGCAATCTGTCAGCTAGCCTAAAATGAATACCGCCCAAAATTTTTCGGGACTAGCCCACAGGAGAGCAGCCCACAGACTAACAGCCCGCAGGAGAACAGCCCACAGACTGGCAGCCTGAATTACTCAGTTCACAAGCTAATCTTAGCGGCAGTTTTTACAAATGTTAGCATTGCTGGCATAATAAGCTGCTAACGAGCAATGCAACACTGGCTTGCTGTCCGTACCAGTCAGTGTTGTGACAAACTGAGCAGGGATCAGGTTCAACTGGTTCCCTGGTCTTCAGGGGGAAGAATGTCCCTTTCACCTTCAGCAGAGTGGTTAAGCAGCCTCTGGAGTACCGTACACCACAGTGATAGCATCACTAGCGAGGTTTGAGCTATAACAAACACGTTGAGCTATAAAAAGGGAAAAGGCTAACTACTGTATTAGCATGCTACTCACCTCAATCATGCAAGTTCTCAACTCCAATATTCAACAAGACTGTGCTCATTTTAAGCAGTGAAACCCCCATGTCAGCAACACACTCCATCTCCCAGTCTACTCCCCAATATCCTCCCCATCCTCCAGTCTACTCCCCAATCTCCTCCCCATCCCCCAGTCTACTCCCCAATCTCCTCCCCATCCCCCAGTCTACTCCCCACCTGCCAGCTCTCTCAAAACCTCCCAAAGACAAAATCTCACCAAATGAAGGAAACACAAGACAAATTTAAACAGGCAAAGCCTTTTTGAACACAAGAAAAACACAGAAAGTAACAGTCCTTAGTGCTGGACTTCTGTTCTGGTTTTTTGAAGAGTAATGTTCCTACATGACTGCAGCTGCTAAGTCTCAAAAGGGAAGTTATATGTTTGTTTTTTTCGTAATTTGATTTGGCAGTAGCAGCATTTGGCCGTTCATTTTACATTTGGCAGTCTAGTAGCATAACTTTCATTCTTAAAAACAATTCATGTTGAAATAAGATTAATTAATCTTCTGTTTGACTTGAGTGGATTTTACAGACATGTGGCCAACACATTTAGCCTGGTTTCAACCTGTTTTATTAAACCATCTTATAACAACTCTGTTATAAACAAGCAAGACATTTATTTTCATGACATTCTTTGCACAAATTCACTTTTTCTATTAATTTCAGCAGGCTGTGTTTGTATGAATATATCAAGAATAAATGTTTCTGAATAAAATTATTTAGAAACACTGCTATTCTTACAGGAGTGTGTGATGTCATAATGTCTTATATTCTTACAGGAGTGTGTGATGTCATAATGTCTTATATTCTTACAGGAGTGTGTGATGTCATATTGTCCTATATTCTTACAGGAATGTGTGATGTCATATTGTCCTATATTCTTACAGGAATGTGTGATGTCATAATGTCCTACATTTTACTGGGGTGTGTGATGTCATAATGTCCTATATTTTTACAAGGGTGTGTGATGTCATAATGTCCTATATTCTAACTTTAATGTATTATGTCATAATGTGCTACAGCGCCTGCCATGTAAGCTACTATCTGGATTTATTTATGAGGAAAATAATTATCTGCATAATTGGACTAATTATAATGTAGAAGATTTTCTAAACTGACGCTGGCAGTTTGACTTGTCTGTGCCCTTGCAGGAGGCATATTCAGCTGGGGAACGCAGCTCAAACTTGCACACAATCCAAGCAGATGTCATGGGGAGAAATGTGCGTAGTGTTATTTAAGCTGGCGCTGTGCCCGCCTGTCCTGGGAGGGTGTGGGGCTAACTGCGGGCTGGAGCACAGGGGTCATGTGCTTTTAGTTAAGGACAGTGCACAGCTGGTGTGAATTTAGTTTGGTTGGCTGAATGACTCAATAGTGTCTGGATGAACTGTTTCTGTTCTCCTCACTAAATTCTGAAGGCAATTAAATACTTTACTATAGGCATCAATAAAAAGCAGCATTATATGAAACAGAAAGTGTCTTTGGTGTGGAATAAATGCAACTGGATCATTTAAATTTGGGCAGGCTTGCAGAGGCCCTGCTGTGCCCCGGTGTCTGAGTGATAAAACGCTGCTCTCCTGTGGGCTGCTCTCCTGTGGGCAGCCAGTCTGTGGGCTGTTCTCCTGCGGGCTGCCAGTCTGTGGGCTGTTCTCCTGCGGGCAGCCAGTCTGTGGGCTGTTCTCCTGCGGGCTGCCAGTCTGTGGGCTGTTCTCCTGCGGGCTGCCAGTCTGTGGGCTGTTCTCCTGCAGGCTGCCAGTCTGTGGGCTGTTCTCCTGCAGGCTGCCAGTCTGTGGGCTGCTCTCCTGTGGGCTGCTCTCCTGCGGGCTGCCAGTCTGTGGGCTGTTCTCCTGCGGGCTGCCAGTCTGTGGGCTGCTCTCCTGTGGGCTGTTCTCCTGCGGGCTGCCAGTCTGTGGGCTGCTCTCCTGTGGGCTGTTCTCCTGCGGGCTGCCAGTCTGTGGGCTGCTCTCCTGTGGGCTGCTCTCCTGCGGGCTGCCAGTCTGTGGGCTGCTCTCCTGTGGGCTGTTCTCCTGCGGGCTGCTCTCCTGCGGGCTGCCAGTCTGTGGGCTGTTCTCCTGTGGGCTGCCAGTCTGTGGGCTGCTCTCCTGCGGGCTGCCAGTCTGTGGGCTGTTCTCCTGTGGGCAGCCAGTCTGTGGGCTGCTCTCCTGCGGGCTGCTCTCCTGTGGGCTGCCAGTCTGTGGGCTGCTCTCCTGCGGGCTGTTAGTCTGTGGGCTGCTCTCCTGTGGGCTGCCAGTCTGTGGGCTGTTCTCCTGTGGGCAGCCAGTCTGTGGGCTGTTCTCCTGTGGGCAGCCAGTCTGTGGGCTGTTCTCCTGTGGGCTGCCAGTCTGTGGGCTGCTCTCCTGCGGGCTGCCAGTCTGTGGGCTGTTCTCCTGTGGGCTGCTCTCCTGCGGGCTGCCAGTCTGTGGGCTGCTCTCCTGCGGGCTGCTCTCCTGTGGGCTGCCAGTCTGTGGGCTGTTCTCCTGCGGGCTGTTCTCCTGTGGGCTGCCAGTCTGTGGGCTGTTCTCCTGTGGGCAGCCAGTCTGTGGGCTGCTCTCCTGTGGGCTGTTCTCCTGCGGGCTGCCAGTCTGTTGCTCAGCATTGCAAGAACACTTATTTGCTCATCATTAACAGTGTGTGTTGTGATGCAGTGCTATACAGTGTTGTGATGCAGTGTTGTGCCGTAGTGTTATGATAGACCTTTGTGCGGTGTTGTGCAGTGTTGAGATGCAGTGTTGCACTGTGGTGTTGTGCTGCAGTGCTGTGCAGTGTTGTGCTGCAGTGTTGAGATGCAGTGTTACACTGTGGTGTTATGCTGCAGTGCTGTGCAGTGTTGTGCTGTAGCGTTGTGATGCAGTGTTGTGATGCAATGTTGTGCAGTGTTGTGTTACAGCCTTGTGATTGGCTGCATACTGACTGTATACTGGAAATTAGGGTGTTTACTCTTGGCTTGGGTAAGTATCTGCATCACTTCATCTATTAAAATGTTATTTATGCATAAATATTTATGTGCAGGCCTACAAGCACAATACATAATTTAACATGTACATGTTTATCAGCCAGGCAGATTACTGGTCCTTTTGCTGTGTGGGTCCGGGCTGCTCTAAGGCCATTAAGCTGTGAGCAGTGTACCAGTTAGCCACAGCTAATCATCTGCTTGATTAGATGTTTTCTTTGGGCTTATCCAAAACATTTTTTTTATCCCGTGTCTCTTTTTTTTAAAAGAGGAAACCATTCAGCTGCTGTCCCGGTGGCTCTCTGTAACTAGCAGTGCAGCGCGGGAAAGATTCCTCTCGGTATAGTGTCACAGAAAATCATTTCCCAGCTTGTTTTTGATTTTCCTGATGTTCTCTGCCTTGGTACTTTATCATATGTGTACACTTTAGTTTTTTAGTGTAGTTAATTTCTCTGCTGTCATCGCCATTGTGTGAGTCGGATCAGCAAATCTCCGTAACCTGATAAAACCTGGCATGTTTCTCAGCTCCTGACAGAACACAGATTTAATAAAGGCTTTTAATGTAGAACACTGAACTGCTTTGATTTGGTTTAATTGGCTCGCTCCTTTTTCTTCGTGGAATAATAGGCCTTCTGTCCTCAAAACAGCGCTTTTTAGGCCTAACACACAAGCTGAGGTACGGCCTTGCTGAACCACGTGAATGGACAGATTTGCAGATGTGACCTCCATCTTACTGTTCCTATGCCCTCTGTCCCTATGGAGAGAGTCAGAATACAAAATAACAAGGTTAGAACTTAATAACTGGCTGCACCACCGTTAGCAGCATTAACTGCAACCAAAGGCTTCCTGTAATTTGGTATCAGTCTTTCACATCGCTGTGGAGAAATTTTAGCACACTCCTTTTTGCGAAACTGCTTTAATTCAGACAAATTGGTTGGGTGTGCTTGTGAGAGAAGGTGTGTGTGTGTTTATGGGTGTGCTTGTGGAAGGTGTGTGTGTGTGTGTGTGTGTTAATGGATGTGCTTGTGAGAGAATGTGTGTGTGTGTGTGTGTGTGTGTGTTTATTGGTGTGCTTATGAGAGGAGGAGTGTGTGTGTTTATGGGTATGTTTGTAAGAGCAGGTCTGTGTGTGTTTATGGGTGTGCTTTTGAGAGAAGGTGTATGCGTGTGTGCATCAGTGTGTGTGTGTGTATGTGTGTGAAAGAGAGAGAAGGTGTGTGTGTGTGTGTGTGTGTGTGTTTATGGGTGTGCTTATGAGAGAAGGTGTGTGTGTGCGTATGTGTGTGTGTGTGAGAGAGAGAAGGTGTGTGTGTGTTTATGGGTGTGCTTATGAGAGAAGGTGTGTGTGTTTATGGGTGTGCTTTTGAGAGAAGGTGTATGTGTGTGTGCATCAGTGTGTGTGTGTGTGCGTGTGTGAAAGAGAGATTAGGTGTGTGTGTGTTTATTTGCGTGCGTTTGAAGGATAGCTGCTGGCTCTTGGGCACAAGGACAGGTTCTGATGTGTTCTGCATTTCCTTTATGTGCAGCTGCTGAATGGGTGAATTACAGAAAGCCAACCTTGGGAGTGCGGTCTGTCAGGTCTGAGGCTCAAACGCGCTGTGTAAAGCGCTGTATAACACACAGGGCCTTGAATGTGGAATTGGTCGCCGGGGAGACTATAAATTGGGGCTGAGCAGCTGTTCTGTTTGTGAGAGCTGAGCTGCTTCTCTCACATGAAGCACCAAACATTTATTTTTCTGATAAGGCCCTCAAGGCTGGGCCCTCTCTAGTATTTCTGAAGATATGTAGTATTCACCTCAGATACGTGCTGCTGAATTCCTTCTTGGGAAAGCTGAGGTAAATATTCCAGCTCATCCCAGGGTATTCCAGTTTATCCCAGGGGGGAACTGACAGTACAGAAACAGCCATTATCTGCATAATGCTTCCTCTGGGTTTTTCCGCCCCTCTCTGGCTGCTGATCCCTCTTCCCCAGAGCAGCCTTGGTCCGTCCGTGAGGCTGCTCTCTGAAGCTCTGTGGCCTGGGGGACCAGCAGGATGGGAGACTCTAACCCTAATCAACCAGCACAATGTGCACATCTCGCTCAAACATGAGAACCGGTCAAGAATAGCAAGCTGCCTGCAGCTCCCATACCCACAGCGAGATCAGCACCCAGTACCCACAGCAAGATCAGCACCCAGTACCCACAGCGAGATCAGTAGCCCATACCCACAGCGAGATCAGCACCCAGTACCCACAGCGAGATCATCACCTCGTACCCAAAGAGAGATCAGCACCTCGTACCCAAAGAGAGATCAGCACCTCATACCCAAAGAGAGATCAGCACTCTGTACCCAAAGAGAGATCAGCACCTCGTACCCAAAGAGAGATCAGCAGTGTCTCCATGCTGTGAATTTGCTCCCCCACTAAGGTAATTGGTCACCATTGGCAATGCATATAATTTTATTATCTTGTACATCTTGTAACTTAATTATTCCCATTTATACAGGTACTTTTGTTCTGCCTACCCCAATCAAGGTAGGATTTAAATTCTTCCTTAAACACTTTTATATACATTTGCATAACCTTTAAACACCTTTATACAACATGAAGTTAAGGGTAACTCCATTCTTACATGGCCATTTTCTTTCCTGAACCATCTGACGCACGTACAGTATATTCATGAAATTAGTCCCGTTGCTTAAATTAATCTCACTGCTGTATTTAAGATATCATTCTGTCTCTTTCTGCTGTACTGCAGTTCACATTAGTGTGGGAAAAATTACATTTAAACCAGCAGCATTTGTTAAAAAGGAGATTGTGAAAAATGTTTCCATTCTTTTACTCAGAATTTGTCATATTTAGATCATCATCATCCTGCTCTTTCAAACATCATTTGCAGATGTGCCTCGTTAATGGAGGACAATTTGTCTGAATTATCCTGAGCCATTGTGTATTTCTGCTGAAAGTGACTGATCATGCATAATGTGTAGTTTAAATGCAATAGCTCATCCTGTGTGTCACACAGGTCAGAACATCAGCATGTTTGGGATTAATCTCTGGGCAAGAAGTAATTACTCTTGGAAGCTCTTCAACCACATATTTTAATTACAGGCCAAAATCCTAATCATTATAGCCTAACTAGACCTTTTTTTTTACTGAAATATCCAATAGATCACATGCGTTTATTAACTATTTGTCTTTTTGCATATTAACCACAAGCTGTTGCAAAGGATGCGATTTATGTAGCAATTTGAAGACAGTGAATACAGTGAAAGATGATAAGCTCACACTCGTGGTATCATTAGTGTAAATATCCCAATTTCTGATATGACTAATTAATTAAGGGCTCGCAGGGCACTGGCCTGATCATGTGCCTCTCCCCCCTGTGCCAAAGTGCAGTAACACAGCTGAGTGTTCAGTCTGACCCCCTGTGCCAGTGTGCAGTAACACAGCTGAGTGTTCAGTCTGACCCCCTGTGCCAGTGTGCAGTAACACAGCTGAGTGTTCAGTCAGACGCCTGTGCCAGTGTGCAGTAACACAGCTGAGTGTTCAGTCTGACCCCCTGTGCCAGTGTGCAGTAACACAGCTGAGTGTTCAGTCTGACCCCCTGTGCCAGTGTGCAGTAACACAGCTGAGTGTTCAGTCTGACCCCCTGTGCCAGTGTGCAGTAACACAGCTGAGTGTTCAGTCTGACCCCTGTGCCAGTGTGCAGTAACACAGCTGAGTGTTCAGTCTGACCCCCTGTGCCAGTGTGCAGTAACACAGCTGAGTGTTCAGTCTGACCCCCTGTGCCAGTGTGCAGTAACACAGCTGAGTGTTCAGTCTGACCCCCTGTGCCAGTGTGCAGTAACACAGCTGAGTGTTCAGTCTGACTCCCTGTGCCAGTGTGCAGCAACACAGCTGAGTGTTCAGTCTGACTCCCTGTGCCAGTGTGCAGCAACACAGCTGAGTGTTCAGTCTGACCCCCTGTGCCAGTGTGCAGTAACACAGCTGAGTGTTCAGTCTGACCCCCTGTGCCAGTGTGCAGTAACACAGCTGAGTGTTCAGTCTGACCCCCTGTGCCAGTGTGCAGTAACACAGCTGAGTGTTCAGTCTGACCCCCTGTGCCAGTGTGCAGTAACACAGCTGAGTGTTCAGTCTGACCCCCTGTGCCAGTGTGCAGTAACACAGCTGAGTGTTCAGTCTGACCCCCTGTGCCAGTGTGCAGTAACACAGCTGAGTGTTCAGTCTGACCCCCTGTGCCAGTGTGCAGTAACACAGCTGAGTGTTCAGTCTGACTCCCTGTGCCAGTGTGCAGTAACACAGCTGAGTGTTCAGTCTGACCCCCTGTGCCAGTGTGCAGTAACACAGCTGAGTGTTCAGTCTGACCCCTTGTTCCAGTGTGCAGTAACACAGCTGAGTGTTCAGTCTGACCCCCTGTGCCAGTGTGCAGTAACACAGCTGAGTGTTCAGTCTGATCCCCTGTGCCAGTGTGCAGTAACACAGCTGAGTGTTCAGTCTGACTCCCTGTGCCAGTGTGCAGTAACACAGCTGAGTGTTAAGTCTGACCCCCTGTGTTGGAGAGAACATGCGTATTTCTAAAGGCCATTGTTTTATTTTTCTCTTACTGGATTATTGGGGTAATATCACGGCATGTCAATAATTAAAAGTTTTTGTTAGACTGTGGTTTGTGGGGAGTGTCAAGGCTGATGTAGAAAGCTAGTCCTGTTCTGTGTTAAACCTGTGAAATATGCAAATATGCATTATCATAACAGTAATACTGTAGTATTACCACCCGCCCAAAGGGATCACAGAGCTTCTCCACTCTAGCTCCCCAGTGGTGGAACGAACTTCCCGTCCCTCTCCGAACCTCCCCCTCACTACCCATCTTCCGCCGTGGCCTGAAGACTCATCTCTTCAGACTATACCTAGATTAACCACCACCATGCTGTATATTTCACTCTTTAATTTAAAAAAAAAAAAAAACCCCTTGTCACTTGTTACATGTTGCCCCATCCCAGCACCTTTTGGTAATTTGTATTTGTCCTAATACTGTAGCTTATTCTTCTGCCTAGTTGGCTTTGCAGAGGTTAGGTTAGAATAGTGTTCACTGTGTGAACTGTGTTCTTGGCTAGAAATAGCTGTACAAAATCAGTATTATACCTTTCTGAACTTGTGTTCAGCAGTTGCCTACGACCATGATATGCACTTTTTGTACGTCACTTTGGATAAAAGCGTCTGCGAAATAAATGTAATGTAATGTAGTACTAACATACTAATATACTCCAGTACTGTATAAAGTTATATAGTTACTGGTAATTGCAATAATGGTATTCATGTTGATATAATGATTTAATGTTAATTTAACACTGTGGCATGGCGGTTAGCACTGTTGCCTTGCAAGGAGGTTGCATGTACGAGTCCTGGCCAGCCAAGTCCTCTCTGCATGCATGTTTTCCCTGTTTTTGTGTGGGTTTTCCTCTGGGTACTGCAGTTTCCTCCCACACTGAAAGACATGCATGTCAGGTCAGGTACATGCCTGCCATTGCCCTTGACCAAGGCACTGGCCTCAGAAATAGAGTTGGTCCCTGGGTGCTGCACTGTGGCTGCCCACTGCTCCTGTATAGCTAGGATGGGTCAAATGCAGAGGACAAATTACCCCACCAGGGTTCAATAAAGTATAACTTATCTTACATCTTAATTTTTTACACATTATGTTGTATTTAGCTTCACAGGTTTTACAGTGAATTAGCAGATATACTGTACAGTAACACACTGATATCTTTAGATTATTTCATTTTTCAGAGCATGTCCTTTTTCATATGCATTTGACCTTGTCAAATATTAATTTTCAATGAGTGAAAATTCAGTAACAATGAAAAGATAGAATGTGAAGCCATGAATGAAGATATTCATGTGATTTGGGATTCAATGAAGAAAAGTGTTCCAAGCACATTATCATTCAAGCTGAAAATAATCAAACAGTATTTCTGGAAATTACAAGACCACCCAAAATTTTCAGAGCCACCAGAGGCACACAGAGTGTTAGAGTCTCTGCTCTTCACAGAACTTCAGCCATCAGGCTCAGCCGAGCAGGAACACTGAAGAAGAAACAATCGTGTGTGACGACAGTGTTATTTTCATTCTTTTTCTGGGATTAATCTGGCCGAGGCTGGCCTTTTCAGATGGAGTCAGCGTAACAAGAAATAGATTGAATAGGGCACCCAAGGCACGCTCAAAACTGTTATTCTTTAAGAACTGACGCACACGCAATTATTATTCATAGAAAGAGGTATTACATGTTTCCAGCGTGAATCCCTCATTAGCTCACACACTCCTACGGCTGAGGAGAGCGTGCCATGCCAGGATTCACTGCTTTCAAAGGGAAGTGTGGCATCCGGCTCTGCTGCGGAGGTGGTTTCCACACCTCCCATTCTGAGATAATGGATGACTGGTGAAACTACCGCAACAAAGAACAGGGGGTTCTATGCTAAGCTCTATGCAGATTAAAGACTGCATTTTTAAAATATCACATACTCAGAAGTCAAGCTATTTTTTACAGATCCTAGTATGATAAATATTTACAAAGAAGATATAGTAAAATATGCCCTTCTCCTTCTCCAGCTTGTAACGCTCTGTGAGAAGTCTCTTCGCTCTTTTAGCATCGCTTATCACACCACGCTTTAAAATGGATGCGATTTGGCGGACTTTTGCAGGCGCATCCATATCTGCAGAAACAGACTGGGCTTCCAACTGTGTTGAGTGGCACACATGGAGGTAGCCTTGACTATTATCACCCATACCCATTATCACAGAGAACCATTATCACCCACACCCATTATCACAGAGACCCATTATCACCCATACTCATTATCACACTCACTCAATATCACAGAGACCCATTATCACCCACACTCATTATCACACTCACTCAATATCACAGAGACCCATTATCACCCACACTCATTATCACACTCACTCAATATCACAGAGATCCATTATCACCCACACTCATTATCACACTCACTCAATATCACAGAGACCCATTATCACCCACACTCATTATCACACTCACTCAATATCACAGAGACCCATTATCACCCACACTCATTATCACACTCACTCAATATCACAGAGATCCATTATCACACACACTCATTGTCACACACATCCATCATCACACTCACACACACACGCGCACATCATTACACACACATTACACATTATCACACAGGCACATCATCTGACACACCCATCTACTCACACAAACACACACACATCATCATCACACACACACACACACACACTCATCTCCCACACCCATCACACACACACACACACACACACACACACATATTTATCATCATATACATCACACACAAACCCAGCATCACACGCACCCACCATCAGTGGAGTTCCCCTCAGCCACTCTGTGGTACTCTCACTGGCTCATGACTTCTGCCTTGCATGAACACAGGATGCTGGGAGATCATCCTAATTACACAGTTGCCATGACAACATCAGCATCCCTTCATGCTGATGGGAGCATGAGAGTCCTACATGGAGGCTTGTCCCTAAAACCAGGTCCTTGGGGTGGGGGGTGGTTCCCAGGGAAACCCCAGTTGAGATCATCACAGCAGCTACAGTCAAGCCTTTTTTATGTTTTTTATTGGTTTTTTAAATGTTTTCTGAAGGTGAAGTGCTGACTTCTAAAAAGAACACGCTTGTAGAAAGGCAGCTGTGCTTGAATGCACTATGTCTGCCAGATCTCTCAGTCTGGAGTCACAGAGTGAGGGACTGAGAGAGAATGAGCAGCTGTGTTTGTGTGAAGGCTGATGGCAGGCTGGAGCCCAGACTGTAGCACTATGTTGCAATTTTTTTCTACATTAAATCATTCCAGCCAAGAGAGTACTGGCACTAGTAATCAAACTGAAACATCTTTGGCAAAAGTGTGAGGGCATTTAAGGGAAGCAGAGAGAGAGAACACTCTTTCCCACACTGTTTGCACACTGTCTACACTCAAAGCCCGGCACACTGTCTGCACACTGTCTGCACTCAAAGCCCTGCACACTGCCTGCACACTGTCTGCACTCAAAGCCCTGCACACTGTCTGCACTCAAAGCCCGGCACACTGTCTGCACACTGTCTGCACTCAAAGCCCTGCACACTGTCTGCACACTGTCTGCACTCAAAGCCCTGCACACTGCCTGCACACTGTCTACACTCAAAGCCCTGCACACTGTCTACACTCAAAACCCTGCACACTGTCTACACTCAAAGCCCTGCACACTGTCTGCACTCAAAGCCCTGCACACTGTCTGCACTCAAAGCCCTGCACACTGTCTACACTCAAAGCCCTGCACACTGTCTGTACACCAGAGCTCACAGTGCCATGCACACCCCCCCTGGCATCTCCTGACAGGCTGTTTTTACTTCTTATTCGGTTGAGCAGTAAAACACATTGTGTGCACAATTTCTGTAATTATGTTTTTGATGAAAGCATCCTAAGTGCTATTATAAATATGTCCCAATTGCCAGAAGACATGTTGAATATTAGAGAAGGCGGGTGTGACCCAGACATCATCCACAGAAAGGGGAGAGCTCTCAGCCCATCATAAAATCTCTGCAGCTTTAGACCACAGACCTCCACTGCTCAGCGCACTCCCGAGCTCTGAATCAGCCCAGTGGAAAGATCACGTGAGCTATACGCCCATTTCCCCTCCCAGCTTCATTTATATTGAGGCTAATTGGTCCCGTTTTATGGGCCTGAGTAACAGTAAGTGGTCTCAGAGGACGTCCATTTTCTGATGAAATGGTCTAATATGACTGGGGAATGAAGGTGCTGGTGCCATCTGGACCTGCGTGTGCCTTGTGCCAAGCCTCCAGCCCCGAAATAGAAGTGCCAGTCAGAAACGGCCCAGGCAGCAGGGTAGACAGGCACACATATCAGAGAGGATGGGCGTGTTCATCAAACATATCAGAGAGGACAGGGTGTGTTCATTAAACATATCAGAGAGGACAGGGTGTGTTCATCAAACATATCAGAGAGGACAGGGTGTGTTCATTAAACATATCAGAGAGGATGGGCGTGTTCATCAAACATATCAGAGAGGATGGGCGTGTTCATCAAACATATCAGAGAGGACAGGGTGTGTTCATTAAACATATCAGAGAGGACAGGGTGTGTTCATCAAACATATCAGAGAGGACAGGGTGTGTTCATTAAACATATCAGAGAGGATGGGCGTGTTCATCAAACATATCAGAGAGGACAGGGTGTGTTCATCAAACATATCAGAGAGGATGGGCGTGTTCATCAAACATATCAGAGAGGACAGGGTGTGTTCATTAAACATATCAGAGAGGACAGGGTGTGTTCATTAAACATATCAGAGAGGACAGGGTGTGTTCATTAAACATATCAGAGAGGACAGGGTGTGTTCATCAAACATATCAGAGGGGACAGGGTGTGTTCATTAAACATATCAGAGAGGACAGGGTGTGTTCATTAAACATATCAGAGAGGACAGGGTGTGTTCATCAAACATATCAGAGAAGACAGGGTGTGTTCATCAAACATATCAGAGGGGACAGGGTGTGTTCATCAAACATATCAGAGAGGACAGGGTGTGTTCATTAAACGTATCAGAGGGGACGAGGCGTGTTCATTAACAAGCTCCCAATTATATTACCTGCTTTAAATAGAACTGCAGAGGCTGCTACTGAACACCTGGAAGCAAATCACATCCATCTGCAACGGACCAATCGGAGCGTGCAGCCTTGATTGGTCTGATTTCTCATTTCAGTTTTTTCTCTGGAAAATGATCACATAAGAAACAGTGTGTTAGGGTAGTCTTCACAGTGTGGGGCTTTATGCATTCTATCCACATATATTAAACAAAATTGGACATCGTGTTTATGATACATAGACCTGTCAATGAAAATATAATTTAGCAAGTCACTATTCTAACTGTAAAATGGTTACCGCTAAATTGAAGTATCACAGTTAAATGGCATCACCCTTCTGATGTTTGTGAGGACAAATGTTGCCATGTTTTCTACTTGGTACAGTACATGTTACAAACATGCCACTAACATGTAGAATGTTCCAGTGTTAAAATAAAATTATATGTAGGGAATAGTCCTTTAAAATCAAACAAAAAAATTAAAAAGGTTTTCCATCATCATATCAGGTTCATAAATATTTCCTAGATTTCACCAGGCAATAGATAAAGTTTAGTAAATTGTTTCAAGATATTTGTTCATATTTGAAAATTTTTTGTTTGATACGTTTGTTTGTTCTTACTCATTAATGAGTAAAGTGAACATATTTATTTAGCAGGTAATTCCTGCTTTAGAGGTACTTTAGCAGAGTTTGCTCAGCTCTAAATCCACCTGGTTTCGTAGCTTTAGAGGATGTCATTTTAACGCGAGGCAGTCAGATGTTACCCACGGCCCTCCAGTTCACAGCGCTGTGAGCTTCTGTGAGCTGCGAGCCAAACTGTTCTCCATGGGGGGGTCTGTTCGCCATGGCGACGCTTCATTCAGCACAGATAAGGTGCAGTTTCCCAGAATTCTGTGGTGTTTACTTGTTCTCCTCTGAAGTTCATTCTGATAGAATGAGTTGTTTGGGAATGGAGTCAGGTCTGGGTGTTGGGGGTGTAGGTAATGCTGCCCCAGTTGGAGAACTATCACTCAGAATCCTACTTATTTTTGGCAAGCACATTCATACTATTTGCTTTATGAGATCCCCTGATAAACACTGACCTGAAACTTCCTGTTTTACTACATCCCTTCCTGTCTTATTACATCACTTCCCATCTTACTACATCACTTACTGTCTTACTACGTCACTTACAGTCCATGATGGTATACTGATTTCTGAGTAATTTACTTTGACTATTTTTTTTGATGTTCTAGAGTTAAACTGTATTTCTGTTGGTAATTACTAAACATATCGACAATTTGTATATTCAAGAAGCTGTGGTTCTTTACAACCCACTACATGAACCGGCACAAACATGTTATGAGCTAGAACTGTGTTGATGGACATTAAATGTATAAAAGAACAAAAATTGCAGTCAAAGGTAGACATGTATTTTCAGTGAGAGATTGAGGTCTTTCCTTCATGCAGTTTTTATATTTGACATTGGTTAAAAATTTCACACTTAATTAAAATTGAAATTAGCTTGAAATTAGTCATCAAAACAGCTTAATGTGGTAAATTTCATGCACAATATAATTTGTCTTTTAAACTTTATATCTTGTGATTTAAAATTATGATTTTATTTCAAATGAAAATTATTTTGTTTTCATATCATGATCTAAAACTATGTGATTTAAATTCTAATGAAAATTATTACTTTTTATTTCATACACAAAATGAGTTTTCAAGCAGTAAAGTATAAACGAAAAAATAGTGTTAGAAGTTAAATATTAATTCGACATTTGTTTTGTAAATGAAAGAGAAGTAGAATTTTAGTTCAGTAAAACAGATGGTGGTGTGGCCATAGGGAGGGGGGGGCTTCTGATTGGATGCCCCCTGGCCTAAATTTGGCAGGCCTAAATTACTGCTCAGTGTTCCAAGCTGGAAGAGAAATTAAAAATGGCAAGAAGGAAGGACAGCAATTGTCCTGTTCTTAAAGTTATTCCTGGACACAGTTATGTTTCTATCTGCTATTCACTGTCACACTGAAAATTGGGAGGTAATTCTGCATGTTCTTCCCGTTCTTCAGGCCATGCATGTGGCCATTCTGTCAGCCTCATCGGCAAAGCCCATCATTTCCTGTACAAGCACCAGCAGGAAATATTCAAAATGTTTTAACTAGTGACATCACTGCTCAGTCCTTCACCTTACCGCTTGCGGTGAGAAATGTTAACATTTGAGTAGCGGGATGCTTGAAACTTGTGCATCTATTTGAGTCCCTGTCAGATCCAAATCATGAGCACAGCTACAGCTCCCCTTCCCCCAAACCCAAACCTAAACCCCCCCCCCCCCCGAACCCAAAGCCCAACCCCCCCCCCACTGCGAACCCAAACCCAACCCCCCCTGTAGCTCCCCTTCCCCCGAACCCAAACCCAAACCCCCCCCCCCCCCGAACCCAAACCCAACCCCCCCAGGGGCTTCCTGAGCAGTTCTGATCTCTGGAAACAGGCTCATGCATTTGGAGATGAAGATATTCTGACCCAGATTTGTACATTTTAATTTACAGGAAGGACCCTAGAACTGTGCCGCATCATTGGAAAGGAGACATCCTTAACTTCAGAGATCAACATCGGATTCTGTCTCTCATGTACTAGAGCACAGACATGGGGGTTTTGGAGTCTTAGTTTTACAAACTCTTCAGCGTTTAAGAGCAGCGCCTTCCCTGATCCTCCTGTCCCTCGGGGACAGGAAGAGAACCAGAGCCCTCAGGGACAGGAAGTGAACCAGGGCCCTCAGGGACAGGAAGTGAACCAGAGCCCTCAGGGACAGGAAGTGAACCAGAGCTCACACATTTCACTCTGCCAGATAAGGTTCCATGGGGTTCCTTTGAAAGTTAAGAAGAAGAAGTGCAGTTTTTTGCTCATTCACCCTGTTAATGTGCTCTTGCTTCTAGACAGACCAGTGTTCTCCCGCCTTTATTGGTCCCACTGGGCTTTGGGGCGTTTTTTCTGGGAAGCGAGTGATGACAGGGATGACAAATGGCTTGGAGTTGTTTTCTCGTCTCATTGGCTCCTAACACTTCTTCCCAATTATTCTGAAGCCTAAGACTTAAATCCCAATCAGTTCCCAATCACTATCACAAGTAGCACTTTTCTTCCTCAGCAGTGAGTGCCCGTCTCTCTCCTCCTCCTCACCTTCTCTCTCTCCTCTTCCTCAGCACAGCGAGCGCCCATCTCTCCTCTTCATCCTCCTTGTTCTTTTCACCTCCAGTATGGTCACTTCTCGTTTTTCCCCCCTTATCTCCTGCCCTAAAGAAACAGCCAAGTGGCCATTGGTGCTCAGGAGCTGTAGCCTGATTATGTTCCACTGCAGGCTGAGTTTCTCTAGCCATGGTTGTTTCTGAAATCTGCATGCTTCTTCCCTAGTGCTGAGTGCAGTCGTGTACCAGGGATGCATGTCCTGCTGTACAAGAGCTTCCAGACTGAAGCTTCATATGTACCATAGTCCTGTGTGTGTCTGTGTGTCCAATAGACCTGTATGTGTCTGTGTGTGTCTCGGTGTCCCATATTCCTGTGTGCATCTGTGTGTGTCTGTAGGTGTCTGTATGTGTCTGTGTGTCCCATAGACCTGCATGTGTCTGAAGGTGTCTGTATGTGTCTGTGTGTCCCATAGTCCTGTGTGTGTCTGTAGGTGTCTGTATGTCCCATTAGTCCTGTGTGCATCTGTGTGTGTCTGTAGGTGTCTGTGTGTGTCTGTGTGTCCCATAGTGCTGTGTGTGTCTGTAGGTGTCTGTATGTGTCTGTGTGCCCCATAGACCTGTATGTGTCTGTGTGTCCCATATTCCTGTGTGCATCTGTGTGTGTCTGTAGGTGTCTGTGTGTGTCTGTGTGTCCCATAGTGCTGTGTGTGTCTGTAGGTGTCTGTATGTGTCTGTGTACCCCATAGACCTGCATGCGTCTGCAGGTAGTGGTATCAGGGCAAAGGTCGTGACACAGAGAGACAGAAACAGGGATAGCTGTTTTTGTATCCTAAGTCTGTGCTAACGTTATGCTCACTGGCCATTCTCAGCAGGGCCCAAACAGAGCCATCTCTTACAAATGAGATCACAAATTACTGCAACTAAGCTCTGAAATTCATTGAGAAAAATTAATTTTAGTTCATGCCAAAGGCATAAACTACTTCCATAACCGTAAAGAAGATGCTCACCCCATAGTTTCTGAGGCTGTAACAGAAGTGCAGAACTGGAACTGTTTTATGTTTACAGACACAGATGTTTACTCACCCTCCTCACAGATGATTGTGCACTTGCAGATTTGTCACTTTTAATTGCTTCTCGGGTTTATTCATCTTCGGGCTCAGTGGTAATTTTATTGATTGTAATCTATCTTCGGTGATCTCCAGCACTGTAAAGAATGGAAAGTTTATGTCGTTTTACGCAGTTAAAACAAAGCAGCAGTGCATGCTGTTGTTTTTTATTGGATCATTAAGTCAGTTGTCAAATTGGACTTAAGCTCCAGCAGTACAGATTTCAGCAAGGCGGAGGGACTTTGGCACTGTAAATATGTCTGAAGATGAGTTCTCAGGGGTGGAAGCAGTACTGACTGTGCACAACAGGCCCAACCCTTCTCGGGAAGTGATGTCATGGGAGGGTGTGGCCTCCACTGGCTGCTCTGCTTTCATTGGCTGAATTCAGGCACTGAAGAAAAAAAGAATGTTCTGGATCCATCCTCCTACAGCTTTCCCAACACCCTTTAGATGTCAAGTGATACTTGATATGTAAAATACAGAAGTGTTATTCTTATTCCGCTTTCTAATAAGGGCTATACATTCTCTCATAAGCGCTATACACTTTTCAATAAGTGCTATACACTTATTCGTAAGTGCTATACACTTCTTCATAATCTAATAATGCTTTTACTCACCATGCTGTCTTCTAATGGTAAACCATTGATAGTGGATCACACTGCGTCTTCAGACATGATTATTTTCACTTCTGCAGCAAACCAGGGTTGAACATGTTGAATTGAGTCTGGCTGAAGGCAATGGCAGCCATACTAACATATGTGACCAATATGTTAGAAATATACCATAGTTACTTCCTTTAAAATAACACTTTAGGGGAAGTAACTATGGAATAATAATGAGAGGATTTATAATAATATTTATAATATATGAATCCATCCAACCATCCATCCATTATCTATACTGGCTTAGGGTCATGGGAGGTGCTGGAGGCTATCCGAGCATGCATTGGGCGAGAGGCAGGAATACACCCTGGACAGGCCGCTAATCTACCGCAGGACATAATATATTAATAAACATTTATAATTTTCATAATATATTATTTCCTACTTACTATTGAGTAAGTGTAGCCTATTTTGTAGGTTTATTTCATACTTGAACATACTGTACATTAAAACAATGATGAGCTTGTAGTAATTGGGTAAAAAACAATATAGAATTTCAATGAACATCAATATTTATCATCATTACCTGCAGAAAATAACATGCCAGCAAAATGTAAATCTAAAAATGCCTGTACGAGCTGAAGCAGAATGTGATCCCTGTACCAGCTGAAGCAGGATGTGATCCCTGTACGAGCTGAAGCAGGATGTGATCCCTGTACGAGCTGAAGAAGAATGTGATCCCTATACCAGCAGAAGCAGGATGTGATCCCTGTACCAGCAGAAGCAGAATGTGATCCCTGTACCAGCTGAAGCAGGATGTGATCCCTGTATCATTAGAAGCAGGATGTGGTCTCTGTACCAGCTGAAGCAGAATGTGATCCCTATACCAGCAGAAGCAGGATGTGATCCCTGTACCAGCTGAAGCAGAATGTGATCCCTGTACGAGCTGAAGCAGGATGTGATCCCTGTATCATTAGAAGCAGGATGTGATCCCTGTACGAGCTGAAGCAGGATGTGATCCCTGTATGAGCAGAAGCAAGATGTGATCCTTGTACCATCAGAAGCAGGACGTGATCCCTGTATCATTAGAAGCAGGATGTGATCCCTGTACGAGCAGAAGCAGGATGTGATCCCTGTACCAGCTGAAGCAGGATGTGATCCCTGTACGAGCAGAAGCAAGATGTGATCCCTGTACCATCAGAAGCAGGACGTGATCCCTGTATCATTAGAAGCAGGATGTGATCCCTGTACCAGCTGAAGCAGGATGTGATCCCTGTACAAGCAGAAGCAAGATGTGATCCCTGTACCATCAGAAGCAGGATGTGATCCCTGTACCAGCTGAAGCAGGATGTGATCTCTGTATAAGCTGAATCAGATGTGATCCCTGTTCCATCAGAAGCAGGATGTGATCCCTGTACCAGCTGAAGCAGGATGTGATCTCTGAATAAGCTGAAGCAGATGTGATCCCTGTACCAGCTGAAGCAGGATGTGATCCCTGAAAATCACACCAGAGACACGCAGAACAACAGCAGCACCTTCTGGTGGAAAATAACTGGCTGCACAGCAGCATCCATTCAATGGCAGTGCTGTGAAATGGTGTTCATAAACACTGTCAGGATTTGGGGTGAGTCTAAATGACAGCAGTGCACTTTCCTCCTGAGCCTTTCCATAGCCGTGCACCGAACAGCACAGGGTGTGGCCAGAGGGAAATTAACTTATCACCATAAACATACCGTTTGCTCAGTGCTGTTATGGTGTTGTCCTCGGGGGTGCAGTATAGTATTAGCATATGGTGCTGGCGTATCAGCTTCAAATACATAGTTTAACCTGGAGACCGTGCAGCTGCTTGGGCACGCACAGCTCAGAAATAAACAGCTTTAAGAGTTCCTATATTTGCATGACTTTATTGGCCTTTAGAATGTATTCTTATCCAGACAAATGCACGGTGCACACACACACACACACACACACTCATGCACATACACACAGACACACACGCACACACACACACACTCATGCATATACACACAGACACACACACATACACACAGACACACACATACAGGTGTGAATCTGCAGTTTGGCAAGGTGAGGTCCAGTGTCAGTGTTTCTCCCCCTTCGTGCTTTTCAGACTAATAGGAACACAGGTGCTGTTCTGGAAGTGAATGCGGAGTGCTGGAAAACTCAGAGCCTTTTAGTTTCCATCTGAAGCCCTGGTACAGAAGCCCTGCACTGATCCCCTGAAAGCTTTCCTTTCTAGGATTTCTGATTCGAGGCCATGGCGCCCCCCTATTCACCATTTCAGGAGAAACAACTCGTTTTTAAGCATTGAGCCAAAGAGAGCCTTCAGTTCTGAAGTATACTGGGGCTACGTGAGTAACAGTTTAAATAATACTGCAACACACACACGCACGCACGCACGCACGCACACACGCACACACAAACACACACACACACACGCACATACACACATATACACAAGCACATACACACAGACACACACACACATCCCTACCGTTTCGCTCCTGAATTAGAGTGTAGGAGGTTAATCTATAAAAAGCTGTTGCAGTGACCTGGCAGGCTGGAAGTCACACTCTCCGACATAAGCCCGTGCACACAAGGGGAGCGCCCCCTGCTGGGCAGTGGGTCACAGCTGTACCGCCAGGGCGAGCTTAGCGCTACATTATTCTGGTAAATGGTAAATGGACTGCATTTATATAGCGCTTTTATCCAAAGCGCTTTACAATTGATGCCTCTCATTCACCAGAGCAGTTAGGGGTTAGGTGTCTTGCTCAGGGACATTTCGACATGCCCGGGGGGGGGATCGAACCGGCAACCCTCCGACTGCCTTCTGCTTCTGTGACCTCAGGCTGCAGCTCCAAGACACAGTCTGTTCCTCTGATCACCAAGGAAACTGTTTGAGGACTCACAGAGTGGACACATGACTGCTGGGCTTGTGCAGAGAAGAGAGGAGTGGACCACATATTAGGGCAGCATAGGGCTGCACAACTTACACATGGGGCATTAGGGCAGCATAGGGCTGTGTAACTTACACATGGGGCATTAGGGCAGCATAGGGCTGTGTAACTTACACATGGGGCATTAGGGCAGCAGAGGGATGTGTAACGTACACATCGGGCATTAGGGCAGCAGAGGGCTGTGTAACTTACACATGGGGCATTAGGGCAGCAGAGGGCTGTGTAACTTACACATGGGGCATTAGGGCAGCATAGGGCTGTGTAACTTACACATGGGGCATTAGGGCAGCAGAGGGCACCCTGTGTAATTTACACATGGGGTATTGGTGACGTACACTGCATCCATCTTCATTCTGAATGTACATGTAGTGTAGGAATGGATAATGCACTGCAGTTTCTGCAAATACATCATAATCATGATAATTATGTTGTGCTGAAATATGCTGATTACAGGTCTTGAATGAGACGGATTGCAAGAAATCTTATCTAACAGAATCAGAAACAGAGTACAAAATCTTAAGAGGCAGATGATCCATGCAGGGTATTACTTTAGTTAGTCATTGATATTTATTATTTTCAAGTGAGGGTATCAAGCCAGCAGAGGGAAACAGAAAAATGTGTTCAATTCAGCAAAAATGTATCCAAGTGAAGTGAAATCTCCTGTGATCCACCTACATACAGAACACACGATGCGCCATTTTAGCCTGTCATTATCACACAGTGTGAATGAAATAACAATGGCTTACTGCTGTCCATTTCCCTGCTGAATGCACCAATCTAACTAGGAAGAGAGCAGAAGAAAATACTGGTGCGAGATTTCATGTGAATAATTCTGGCTGAAAATATTTCATGGCTACATCACAGCTTGCATTTATCTGTGTACTGTAGAAATTGCCCGTTCCGTGTTCTCACAACAATCCAGAATACTCAGAGAACTTTCCAGCTCACAATTAGTGTAACTTAAAGCGTGAAAGCGCACGTGATTGTAATTGCCTTTGAATGAACACACCCCTTTCGTCTTCAGGCAGATTACTTTCGCTGTTGGTTTTTCTTATAGATGGTTATAGTTGCAAAAAGGGTTTTAACACACAACGCAAAGTGTCAAACCCTTTAACACACACCTTGGAATGGATTATTCCACTTGTACAATGGCCATCTACCAAAGATTAAAATATAATGAGGGGTCATTGATATTTTTTGGCAATATATCCTGTGTTTGGGAGTATTTGGGGTGTGGTTGGTGTGTTGGAGGTGGGGGGGAGTGTTTGGGGTGTGGTTGGTGTGTTGGAGGTGGCGGAGGAGTGTTTGGGGTGTCCGGGGGGTGTGGTGGGGGTGGGGCGGGGAGAGTTTGGGGGCTGGGGGGTGTGTTGGGGTGTGGGGGGGGGGGGGGCGGAGCTCGGAGTTGCTCACCGCTCTGAAGAAACAGCCACGCGCGGAGCTCGGAGTTACTCACCGCTCTGAGGAAACAGCCACGCGCGGAGCTCGGAGTTACTCACCGCTCTGAGGAAACAGCCACGCGCGGAGCTCGGAGTTACTCACCGCTCTGAGGAAACAGCCACGCGCGGAGTTACTCACCGCTCTGAGGAAACAGCCACGCGCGGAGCTCGGAGTTACTCACCGCTCTGAGGAAACAGCCACGCGCGGAGCTCGGAGTTACTCACCGCTCTCACGGGGGAAAATTGGATTCAGTTGCGGTTGAGCTGGCTTCAGGTCCCAGGAAAGGCCTCCAGCACTTTACACACAAAGAAAAGGACAACAGCACAGACTTGGTTAAATAATGCCAGTAGAAATGGGGAATGGAAGCCGCAGAATGATTCACTTTTGCTTCTGTGAAAACTGCTGAAAGTACAAGAGCACCAGCTACACCAGAACCTGTGTCTGTGTCACACTGTGTACCCTGTGTCACACTGTGTACCCTGTGTCACTCGGTGTCAAATATTATTTGCATAGCACTTTTTACAGAAAATGGTCACAAAGACGCTTTACAAGGTAGCAGAGAAACAGCAAAAAAGCAGAAACCAGCCCAAAAACAAGCAGATGAGGAGGGGAAAAAAAACCCTGATAAGCTCCCCAATGGGAAAAAATCTCAGGAGGAACCTGGCTACAGAGGGGGAGCCCGTTCTCCACTGGCCGACCTGGTGTAAAGTAGCGGTACAATGGAATGTAGAATAAATATGCTATCACAGGGATCGATCATAGCAATTAAAATGGGTTGATTGGGTAATAAGCTAACTGGAATCGTAGAACTACTAATCTTATAGTTCATTATAGTGCAGTTTAGAGGGGCCAGATGATATAACTGGAGCTCCAGACTGCATCAAAGCATGAGCAGGGGAGGGACAGGGCTGGAGCGGTCAACCAAGGAGCGAGGGACAGAGCTGGAGTGATCAACTAAGGAGTGAGGGACAGGGCTAGAGCGGTCAACCAAGGAGTGAGGGACAGGGCTAGAGTGGTCAACCAAGGAGTGAGGGACAGGGCTAGAGCGGTCAACCAAGGAGCGAGGGACAGGGCTAGAGCGGTCAACCAAGGAGTGAGGGACAGGGCTAGAGCGGTCAACCAAGGAGCGAGGGACAGGGCTAGAGCGGTCAACCAAGGAGTGAGGGACAGGGCTAGAGCGGTCAACCAAGGAGCGAGGGACAGGGCTAGAGCGGTCAACCAAGGAGCGAGGGACAGGGCTAGAGCGGTCAACCAAGGAGCGAGGGACAGAGCTGGAGTGATCAACTAAGGAGTGAGGGACAGGGCTAGAGCGGTCAACCAAGGAGTGAGGGACAGGGCTAGAGCGGTCAACCAAGGAGCGAGGGACAGGGCTAGAGCGATCAACCAAGGAGTGAGGGACAGGGCTAGAGCGATCAACCAAGCAGCGAGGGACAGGGCTAGAGCGGTCAACCAAGGAGCGAGGGACAGGGCTAGAGCGGTCAACCAAGGAGTGAGGGACAGGGCTAGAGCGCTCAACCAAGGAGCGAGGGACAGGGCTAGAGCGCTCAACCAAGGAGCGAGGGACAGGGCTAGAGCGATCAACCAAGCAGCGAGGGACAGGGTTAGAGCGGTCAACCAAGGAGCGAGGGACAGGGCTAGAGTGGTCAACCAAGGAGCGAGGGACAGGGCTAGAGCGATCAACAAAGGAGCGAGGGACAGGGCTAGAGCGGTCAACCAAGGAGCGAGGGACAGGGCTAGAGCGATCAACCAAGGAGCGAGGGACAGGGCTAGAGCGGTCAACCAAGGAGTGAGGGACAGGGCTAGAGCGGTCAACCAAGGAGTGAGGGACAGGGCTAGAGCGCTCAACCAAGGAGCGAGGGACAGGGCTAGAGCGCTCAACCAAGCAGCGAGGGACAGGGCTAGAGCGATCAACCAAGGAGCGAGGGACAGGGCTAGAGCGCTCAACCAAGCAGCGAGGGACAGGGCTAGAGCGATCAACCAAGCAGCGAGGGACAGGGCTAGAGCGGTCAACCAAGGAGTGAGGGACAGGGCTAGAGCGGTCAACCAAGGAGCGAGGGACAGGGCTAGAGCGGTCAACCAAGGAGCGAGGGACAGGGCTAGAGCGATCAACCAAGGAGCGAGGGACAGGGCTAGAGCGGTCAACCAAGGCGCGAGTGACAGAGCTGGAGCGATCCAAAGGAATCAGGGCAGGGGAGGGGCAGGAGCCCCAGGGGGGAAAAAAGAAAAAAAAAGAAAAAAACTGAAAAAATGTGGTTAAGCACTATAAAGCTTGTCAACACACTGAGTAAATGTACCGGAGCCCCAACTCGATTCCAATTTATGCTCTGACACTGCAGGGCTAAATCTGATCATACAATCATGGACTGAGCTAAACGACCAAGTATGTCAGCTTCGTTCAGGCCAGTGTGTGTCACCACTGTAACAGCCTGCTTGACACCTTGAATGTGTGTAAACAGCCCATTAACAAGTGCTCCTTAGATTTGATAAGGAAGCATCTGGTCCTGCTGGCTTGAGTGGCATTACCGCAAGTATGTCCCAGCCTACTCAGAGTCCAGACAACCGCATCTGGCTTCATAAACTCCACGATTAAACTTGACCATTTAACAGGATATAGGACTACAGGAATGGCTAACTGTAGGATTGATTAAGAGGTAAGTTATAAGCATACACTTAAAGACGGAGAGTGTGTCTGAAGCCCGAATATACGCAGGGCGATCGTTCCATAAGACAGGAGCTCTATGAGAGGAGGCTCCACCGGCCATTTTAATTTTAGATATACATGGAATTCTCATATAACCAGCATCTTGTGAACAAAGTAATCTTGGAGGAGAGTAAGGAATAAGTAACTCACTAAAATATTCTGGACCCAGACCGTTTAAAGTTTTACACGTTAACACCAGAATCTTACAGTCAATTCTTAATTTGACAGGCAGCCAGTGAAGAGATTTGAGCCCTGGACTGATATGTTCCTATTTCTTAGTTCTAACATGAACCCTAGCAGCTGCATTCTGTACAAGGTGAAAAACACATTTTTTCAAGGCTGAGTTGGAGCTAAATTCATTTTTATTTATTTGCTGAGCCTGATGATAGACTACATTTGATTTAAAAGCGAGCTAGTTCAACTTGTGGAACAGATAAAGAGTTAAATGTCTTAAATGTGTTTCTTTCAGACAGAAGACAGCATTGACAGGTTTTTTCCAGTACACACACATGCAGACACACAATGAGTGTGGAGGTCTCGCCAGATTAAATGCACCAGTGAGGAGCTTGTTCTTCTATTTGTGTCTGACTCACAGTCTCTGTAATGCAAGCCATCGATTCCCAGCTTTGTCTTGCCTGAGTACATGCCATGTTGGTATAAATAGGAATAATTGAAAATCAATATGAAATATTGTTTTTCACATATTTAGTAGGGCATGGCAGATAGAAGAAATGTCTCTTCAGATACAATCAGCAATACAATTATCAAAATGATCATATTCAGATCTTAACCAGAACCAATTTGGCAGATTCATCCACGAATGAGAGATTGGGGCTTCGCTGTAGAAACAGGAGAAATTCCTCAAGCTAATAGAAATTACATACAGAAACTACAAGCTACTTCCTGTACTGAAAGGTTAACTATGGTTCATACTGGCTTCATGCAATACAGTGCTGTGAAAAAGTATTTGCCCCTTTCCTGATTTCCTATATTATTGCACATTTGACATGTTGAATGGTTTCAGATCTGTAGATAAAATATAATAACAATTATATTAGACAAAGGGAAACTGAGTAAACAGAAAACAGAGATTTAAAAATAATGATTTCATTAATTTAATGAAAAACGTTATTAAACACCTGTAAGAAATTAACTGCCCTCTCATTTACTCAATCAACCAATTAACATAATTTAATTTATAATTAAATTGAGGTGATTGACACAGCCAGGCTTGATTGCTGCCAGCCTTGTTGAATTTAAGTCTCACTCATATTGAACCTTACCATGAGTGTTTTGTGTTTACTCAGTTTCCCTTTGTCTAATATTTTATTTTGTATAAAGATTTGAAAGCGTTCAGTATGACATGCAATAATAGAGGAAATCAAGAAGGGGACAAATACTTTCTCAAGGCACTGTACATTTCAAAACTTCTAAATTTGATGAATGCTTTTCTTAACCCATAACCTGTCTGGAGTATGGTGGTATCTCTAGATTTATGAAAACGGGATATTAGTAATGGCAGCTCATCTCAAGCTATGAGGCAGTATGACCCAAAACACATGAATGTTTCTGTTGAGCTCTGACACTGTACATGTGGTATTATAATAATAATGATAACAATAATAATAATAATAATAATAATAATAATAATAATAATAATAATAATAATAATAATAACAATAGTAATAATAGTAATAATAATAATAATAATAATAATAATACACAAGTGCTTTTCACAAAATGAAAAGCATTTAAGAATGGCAAGAGATATAAAAATAATAAACAGTTATTACATGGACAAGGCATGAAAAAGCAATAGAATGAAATAATAAACCCAGAAACCATTTTAAGATCGTAATGAGAAAGTGTGAAAGAGAGACTCATAAAAGTGCAGAAAAGGGTAAAATGTGGTAAAAGAAGTTCTGCAAAGCTGTGTGTTTTAAGGGGAAGTGGGGCAGCAATCTGATTGGCTGTTCCCAGGACAGGGAGGGCATGGTGGTCAGAATTAGGCCCCAGGCTGCACATTTCTGCTCTGGCATCTGGAGGAGAACAGGCCCAAGAGGGCCCTGACGTGGAAAGGGATTCACAGAGCTGCCCTTTCCAAAAAGCCTCATTTGCATCTGTGACACACAAAGTAAGAAACCTAACCCAACCCCCAGCCCAGCCAGGAACCACAAACAGAGCACTGCAGCCTGGGACACAGGCAAGCAAACAGTCCGGCCCTGCATTTCTCTCATACTGGGAAAATCATTTCTTACAAATTTATTCACTGTTGCATCTCAACCATGCAAGTAATCTCCACATTATTAGACTTTTTAAATGATCAATTAAAATGTGCTGTTATGAAGCATAAAAATACTGCCATAAATGAACAATGGGGCCTTCTTTACTGGGGAAAGGATTCCGGCACAGTGACCACAGAGCAAAGAGCCTTGATAAGGGAATGAGTTCAGTCCCGTGGAGACAGAAAGTACATAGACCTTGATTTAAAATGTAAAAAAACTAAATTACATGATTAAAACAGTTAATTAGTAATACATTTCAATGGGAAAGTGTTACAAGGCAATACTCCGCTATGCAGTAAAGAGCTCCAGAGGCGGATTTTGTTGCGGCGGTTATGTTCAGAGCTTGGAATTGCAATCACATTTTACTACTGGCAACAAGTCTTTATCCCCTGTGGGGCTGCTGCACAGGGCCATAACTGCCACATCAATCTGCTTTTATTTTCATGCATGATATGATTTATGACGTCACAGCATTTATTGAATGGAAATAAGTAATAAAAAGGGGAAATGGTGACGGGTGGCAATTGCCCACCGAAAGCAACGAATGGCTTAGATCTTAACATGAAATGAGAACTTTTCTTTAATAGAACGATAAATTCTTTGTGAAATCAAAGACATAAACACTTGGAGCTGATAGGATTGAAATCGTAAGATGAAGGTCTTTGCTTTGCTGGGTTAAAGAAAGTCTTTCAGCACAACTTACCACCTAACCCTAACCCTTTCAATCTAAACCTAACCCTTACAGCCTAACCCTAACCCTAACCCTTTCAATCTAAACCTAACCCAAACCCTTACAGCCTAAACCTAACCCTTACAGCCTAACCATAACCCTAACCCTTTCAATCTAAACCCAACCCAAACCCTTACAGCCTAACCATAACCCTAACCCTTTCAATCTAACCATAACCCAAACCCTTTCAGCCTAAACCTAACCCTTACAGCCTAACCATAACCCTAACCCTTTCAATCTAACCATAACCCAAACCCTTTCAGCCTAAACCTAACCCTTACAGCCTAACCATAACCCTAACCCTTTCAATCTAAACCTAACCCAAACCCTTTCAGGCTAAACCTACCCCTTACAGCCTAACCATAACCCTAACCCTTTCAATCTAAACCTAACCCAAACCCTTTCAGCCTAAACCTAACCCTTACAGCCTAACCATAACCCTAACCCTTTCAATCTAAACCTAACCCAAACCCTTTCAATCTAAACCTAACCCAAACCCTTTCAATCTATCCATAACCCAAACCCTTTCAGCCTAAACCTAACCCTTACAGCCTAACCATAACCCTTTTGAGACCAGACTCCTGAGCTGAAATGTGGCTGCTGTACACAGCAGAAGACCTGCGGGAGGCCAGATGCCCATCAGGCAAAAAGTCCTGGGGGCCTAGAATGGGGGGAAGGGGTGGAGTTAGTTTGATCTGCATTTGGGGTATGAGGTATTTGAATTGATATAACGTTTTTAGAATGCATTATTGTTCTGTGTTTAAAACAAAAAGCATACTTCTTTGATTTGCATATCAACACCATTGTGTTTGGAAAGAAAAGAGAAAACATCTAGTTAGTTGCATTTGACTAATCTTTTATCAAATTAGGAAATGGCCTGACTTTGCATGTCAAAATAAAAAATAAGTATTATGTCAAATGATCTATGAAAAATATTTACAGCCATTTTACTGTACCTGGTCATAAAAAGCAATCTTGTAGTGCCCTCTGGTGGAGAACAAGTATTCAATTTGACACTAAACATGGATCAATTTATCTGAAATACCATCCATCCATCCATTATCTATACTCACTTTTTCCTGGGCAGGGTCCATCCATTATCTATACTCACTTATCCTGGGCAGGGTCCATCCATTATCTATACTCACTTTTTCCTGGGCAGGGTCCATCCATTATCTATACTCACTTATCCTGGGCAGGGTCCATCCATTATCTATACTCACTTATCCTGGGCAGGGTCCATCCATTATCTATACTCACTTATCCCGGGCAGGGTCCATCCATTATCAATACTCACTTATCCCGGGCAGGGTTGTGGGGGGTGCTGGAGCGAGAGGCAGGAATACACCCTGGACAGGCCGCCAATTTATATATGAAATACAAATACCAAACCATACCAGTACCATTATGTGCACAAAACCCAGAAATCACAAACCAATATCATATTAAATCTCACTGAAAAATTACAGAAGTAATACCTAGTTATTTATACATGCATAGAAAAAAAAATGGAAAGGAAAATAGTTTTAATGCAAGAAAGGAGTTCTCAACCTGAGTGACTCCCTCTGGAATTGGGCAAAACAGGCAGCCTTTGAAGGACCTGTATTTCAATGGAGGGAAATGAGCAGAAGATTCATCCATTACACATACAAACCCTAACCCCAACCCCAACCCCAACCCTAACCCTAACCCTGGCCTCCCACTGGCAGGTTCAGCAGGTTCAGCCGGTTCAGCAGGTTCAGCCTTTTCAGCCCCTAGGAGTGGAGATAACTCACCTGTGGCCTGTCCTCAGTAAAGGGCACGTGGCAGTTTGGAGCAGCACAGAGACAGCGCCAATGATCATGAGGGAAATTAACCATCACTGCCCACCTGTGAATAAGCCAAGAGAAACAGGCAAGAGCCCGGGGGTATAACACAATGAGTCAGCGACTTTCCCAGTCCCTAACGGTTCTCTGCAGCGAGCGACGTCCCCAGTTCCTAACGGTTCTCTGCAGAGTCAGCGACGTTCCCAGTCCCTAATGGTTCTCTGCAGAGTCAGCGAGGTTCCCAGTCCCTAATGGTTCTCTGCAGCGAGCGACGTCCCCAGTTCCTAACGGTTCTCTGCAGAGTCAGCGACGTTCCCAGTCCCTAACGGTTCTCTGCAGCGAGCGACGTCCCCAGTTCCTAACGGTTCTCTGCAGAGTCAGCGACGTTCCCAGTCCCTAATGGTTCTCTGCAGAGTCAGCGAGGTTCCCAGTCCCTAACGGTTCTCTGCAGAGTGAGCGACGTTCCCAGTCCCTAATGGTTCTCTGCAGCGAGCGACGTCCCCAGTTCCTAACGGTTCTCTGCAGAGTCAGCGACGTTCCCAGTCCCTAATGGTTCTCTGCAGCGTGAGCGACGTTCCCAGTCCCTAACGGTTCTCTGCAGAGTCAGCGACGTTCCCAGTCCCTAATGGTTCTCTGCAGCGTGAGCGACGTTCCCAGTCCCTAACGGTTCTCTGCAGAGTCAGCGACGTTCCCAGTCCCTAACGGTTCTCTGCAGCGTGAGCGACGTTCCCAGTCCCTAACGGTTCTCTGCAGCGTGAGCGACGTTCCCAGTCCCTAACGGTTCTCTGCAGAGTCAGCGACGTTCCCAGTCCCTAACGGTTCTCTGCAGCGTGAGCGACGTTCCCAGTCCCTAACGGTTCTCTGCAGTGAGCGACGTTCCCAGTCCCTAACGGTTCTCTGCAGCGTGAGCGACGTTCCCCGTGCACAGGAGTTAGGAGCTCTGTGAGTGCACTGGGGGACTGGAGCTCCTCCGGCTCAAACTCACAGGACAACATGATCCCTCCATCAGCTCTGAACAACCTGCAGTAAGAGAGCAGGATGCAGTCCATCACTCTCAGCAGAGAGGGAGCATTTCTCTTCTCGTGAGAGGGCTGAAAGTAACAGGCACGGCATCGATTACAGTAACAAACTCTGTGTGAGTCAAGCCTGACAACCGGCCTGATAGCTTATTCAGAGACATTTCTTTCCATCTTGATAAAACTGGAAACTGTAATTGTGATGGCTTGATATGTTCTTCTAAAGGGCACGGATGTGATCCCTATGAGCCGGGTTTTCCTAACCCAAATGCATCCTGAATTTGAAATATTCATTTGAACTGAAAAATGTCGTGTGTACAAACATACTGCATTTGTTTTTAGCACACATACCATACCAAGATCAAAAAATAAACTATAGCTATTTTTGAGTTATACTTGATCTTATTAGACTACAAAGATGTGCAGAAAAAAAATCTACTTTTGATTTTTGATTTATCTTGCTGAGGCCTCACTGTAAGCCTTTTAGATTCGGATGCTGTGATAAAAATCGCATACAGGGATAAAACCTTAAAGGCATCATACTTATTTCTTAGTGGCAAACCCTTTGCATTTGATGCCTGCCTGAAGTCTGTGATCCGAAGACATCACCAGATGTTGGGAATCGCCCCTTGTGGTGCTCTGCCAGGCCTGTACTGCAGCCATCTTCCACTCCTGCTTTATGCTTCAGTCTCGTCTTCAGCAAGTGAAATGTGAGTTCAGTTATATTCAGGTTGGGTGCGAGTTCAGTTATATTCAGGTTGGGTGCGAGTTCAGTTATATTCAGGTTGGGTGTGAGTTCAGTTATATTCAGGTTGGGTGCGAGTTCAGTTATATTCAGGTTGGGTGCGAGTTCAGTTATATTCAGGTTGGGTGCGAGTTCAGTTATATTCAGGTTGGGTGCGAGTTCAGTTTTATTCAGGTTGGGTGCGAGTTCAGTTTTATTCAGGTTGGGTGTGAGTTCAGTTATATTCAGGTTGGGTGCAAGTTCAGTTTTATTCAGGTTGGGTGCGAGTTCAGTTATATTCAGGTTGGGTGTGAGTTCAGTTATATTCAGGTTGGGTGCGAGTTCAGTTATATTCAGGTTGGGTGTGAGTTCAGTTTTATTCAGGTTGGGTGCGAGTTCAGTTATATTCAGGTTGGGTGCGAGTTCAGTTATATTCAGGTTGGGTGCGAGTTCAGTTTTATTCAGGTTGGGTGCGAGTTCAGTTTTATTCAGGTTGGGTGCGAGTTCAGTTATATTCAGGTTGGGTGTGAGTTCAGTTATATTCAGGTTGGGTGCGAGTTCAGTTATATTCAGGTTGGGTGCGAGTTCAGTTTTATTCAGGTTGGGTGCGAGTTCAGTTATATTCAGGTTGGGTGACTGACCAGGCCAGTAAAGAACATTGCTAAACTTTGGCTGCAGTGTATTTGAGGTCATTGTCCTGCTGGAGGGCGAAGTGCTGTCCAATGAGCTTTGAGGCATTTGGTTGAATCTGAGCAGATGTTTTAAGTTCAGGTCAGAATTATCCACTGTATAAACCTTCAGCCCAGCAGACCTGATGAAAGTGTAAGACTTCTCTTCCACCGAGAATAACGGCCTACAAAGCCAATATTGCTCATCTCAGGGGCCCCCGCTTCCACGGTCCCCCCCCCCCCCCACTGCCCGAAATCCTCTGTGCTACTACACCAGCTCTCACAAACACATGCGCTGCACTACACCCAATCACACAAGTTTTTTGTGTGAAAGTGATCAAATTATGGCCTGCTTATACAAGGAGATTGAACTGTAATACACATCCTTTCTATCAACTGATGAAATTATTGTAGATTCCAGTGCAATACACCCCCTCAGGACTAGGAGTACACCTTTAATCGTGATAGTTTTTATTGTTTAAAACTTTGCTCATACATCATATGTATAATTCAATACCAATATATATAAATGACATTACTGTACATTAATGCTGTTAACCAGAACATCTCTTTCTGAGCAACATGGATTTGATCCGTTAAACCCCTACTAGATTGTGAACAAATTCCTTGAACAGTACGGCACACTTCTGTAATTCCTATAAATGTGTAAACCCTAACACAACGTATAACCAATCATAACGTGGAAACCAACTTCAGCTCACTGCATTAAGATGGAGGCCTTCTGGGCCTTCGCCAGCCTGGGATAATGGAGGGCCTGCTGAAGTAGCGTCGGTGGGAACTTCTCTATTCAGTGAGAGGAAAACAATTCATTTGGTGAAGACATGAATAATTTCACTCCAAACACAAATTCTGTCATTTCCCAAGATTAAATCGCACCTACACCGTATAAAGCACAATCCCGTCCGCACCAGCCTCTTAATTCACAAGAAGACAAACACCCCAGCATGGCACGTCTGCAGCACAGGACATTTCCTACAAGATGTGTGAATAAATAATGTGCAGTTAAATCCCACTTCCACCCACGATTGTGCGTTATAACGCATGCCATGACCCATATGCAGTTTTATAGGGAAAAGACCTGCTCGATATGGCTTTTCACCATAACACATCTTACAGAATTAACTGCATGCTTGTGAGCACATTATACTTACAGCCCATTGTGTTTATTAACAAACAAATAAAAAACATCTTTTCGCAAAATACATAGCTAGTTGTGGCACTGTCACTGATCAGCAAGACGGAAAAAAGTTTCCATACAACATAATGGAATCTAAGTTCAAAGAACATTCCGGAAGCGGTATTCTCAGCTGGTGCGTGTTGCAGTAGGCGGTTGGGGGCAGGAAGGCACAGCTGCTAGAGTTCCACTGCTGAGCTTTCAGCTAAAGCGCCTCGAGAGCACCTCAGGGGGCGGAGCAGAGATCACCTCAGGAGGCGGAGCAAGTACACCTCAGGGGGCGGAGCAACAACCCCTCAAGGGGCAGAGGAAGAGCACCTCAGGGGGCGGAGCAGAGGAGACACCTCTGATTAGACTGATGGGTTCTCGCACTCGCACTAAACCCCACCCCCAGTGCACTAAAAACCACCCCCCAGGGCACTAAACCCTGCCTCCTACCCCAGGGCACTAACCCCTGCCCTCCGGCACTAAACCCCAGCCCCCCCAGGGCACTAAAGGAGTCCTTTAAAGCACACGTCAAACTCCAGTCCTGGTGTCAAACTCCAGTGTCTGCTGGTTGTCGAGGTGTTCTCAGCACAAGTGTTTGATTTAAGTCACCGATTGGCTAGGGAATCCACACAGCTTGTTCTGAGAGCCTTAACTGGCAGTTGACTCAAAAACCCACAGACACTGCGGCCTCTGTGCAATAGAGTCTGACACCCCTGCTTTAGTGGAAGGGTAACCCCATCCCTAGGAGGTGCTGGGACTGGGCAATCAGACACAAGGTCAAGTCTGACGGATTGTTCCTCTAAATTCACCCGTCTTTAAATCATGTGGATGGATCAGCCCATATACTCTGTACAGGGTGTCAGCTAGAGCACAAATCATTAAGACCCGTTAATCTACACAGAACTGTGAACAGCGTGACATCCTCACACACAATCATGGGTCTGGGTGATGTGGGAGTTGGGGGAAGATGGGTGGATTGGTGGGGAGGGTGGTTGTAGGATGGGGGGGTGGTTGAAGGATGGGAGGATAGGATGATGAGCGGATGGGGGTGGAGGACGGGGGGTGGAGGATGGGAGGATGGGGGGATGGGAGGATGGGGAAGATGAAGGGATGGGGAAGACGGGGGGATGGAGGATAGGTGGAGGATGGGGAGGATGGGAGGATAGGACAATGGGAGGATGGGGTGGAGGGATGGTTGGAGGATGGGAGGATGGTTGAAGGATGGGAGGATAGGACGATGGGAGGATGAGGGGTGGAGGACGGGTGGAGGATGGGTGGATGGGAGGATGGTTGAAGGATGGGAGGATAGGACGATGGGAGGATGGGGGTGGAGGACGGATGGATGGTTGGAGGATGGGGGATGGTTGGAGGATAGGATGACGGGATGATGGGGGGGAGGATGGGGGGATGGGAAGATGGCGGGTAGAGGATCACATAGCGGCCAGCTCCTGGCTGAGCCTCTCTTTCTCCCGCTGCAGCTCGCCGATGCTCTGCTTGTTCTGCTCCAGTCGGTCCTCCAGCCACTGCAGCAGGGGCCCGCTCACAGCCGACATCTGACTGCACAGGTTCTTAGTGAAGACTGCAAGCACAGCACAGCACACATCTGACTGCACAGTGTAAAATAACATGTCTAATATAAAATAAAATGGAGACATGTTCAGACAACCTGATCAGCGCACTGCTGCACTGTGCATGCCTGGGAAACAGAGCAGAAAGATCAGGACAGAACAGACAGGTGAGCGTACCTGAGCCGTTGTGTATCTTGGTAATGGGATCCAGGTGAGACAGGCTGAAAGGTAAAAGCACACCTGCAGCTGAGACCTGTGTACTCTACACACACACAGAGGTAAACACACAGGACACTACACACACAGTGGTAAACACACAGGACTCTACACACACACACACAGAGGTAAACATACAGGACACTACACACACGCAGAGGTAAACACACAGGACTCCACACACACACACACACACACACACACACACACACACAGAGGTAAACACACAGGACTCTACACACACACACACACACACACACACACACACACACAGGACTCTACACACACGCACACAGAGGTAAACACACAGGACACTACACACACACACACACACAGTGGTAAACACACAGGACTCTACACACACACACACAGAGGTAAACATACAGGACACTACACACACGCAGAGGTAAACACACAGGACTCCACACACACACACACACACACACACACACACACACACAGAGGTAAACACACAGGACTCTACACACACACACATGCAGAGGTAAACACACAGGACTCTACACAAACACACACAGAGGTAAACACACAGGACACTACACACACACACACACACACACACACACAGAGGTAAACACACAGGACTCTACACACACACACACACACACACACACACACACACACACACAGAGGTAAACACACAGGACTCTACACACACACACACACACACACACACACACACACAGAGGTAAACACACAGGACACTACACACACACACACACACACACACACAGAGGTAAACACACAGGACTCTACACACACACACACACACACACACACACACACACAGAGGTAAACACACAGGACTCTACACACACACACACACACACAGAGGTAAACACACAGGACACTACACATACACAGAGGTAAACACACAGGACACTACACACATGCAGAGGTAAACACACAGGACTCTACACACACACACACACACACACACACACACACACACACACACACACACACAGAGGTAAACACACAGGACTCTACACACATCCTAATCCTGTAATCCTACCCGTGAATTCTACAATACTGAAAGACTGTCATCCTACCTGTGAATTCTCCGATAGGTGTCCTGCTCTTCCTGGCAGAGGATTCTGGGTAGTTCCACAGCAGACTCCAGGCACACCTTTCCAATAGCTTCATGCGGGACCACGTGGATTGGGATCTCAATCCTCTCATACCTTATCAGCACAAAAACAGTACTTAATTTAACTTAACTGCCTCTGTGCGTCTCTATCTGCAATATTTAGCTACATCTGTTTAAATTAGGCAACACTGAGCACTTAAAAGGGAACTGGTCTGGCTACCAGAAGTTGTGGTTTTATATCCCATCCCCCTTCAGAATGGTCTCTGAATGTATTCACGCTAAAATTTGTTATTCATTCAGTTTCTGACCTGAAAATGTGTTGGTTGCCCTGACAATGACATCACCCTACAGAACCTTTTTGCAAATTTGATTAGCCCATCAAAACAGGTTCACAAGACCTCATTTAAAAGCAAATTAAATCAACGGACAAGGAAAATCCATCAATGGTTGTGCTTTCATTTTAATTTTAAATTTAATTTCATCTTACTCAACAAAAATACATTTGGAGGTTACAGGTGTAGTCATAATCAAATCAGTGATAACATAACCACAGATCATCTCCTTTTCACTGGAAACCTGCGAGCAGGCTTAGCAGCAGCTAAATTTTAACCACGAAAAGCTGGGAAAAAATACTTTAAAAAAATAAACTGCACAATCAAATAGTGCTCCGGCATTCATTAGCGCGGTGCTAATCGCTGTGTAAGACACAGAGTACTGCAGGTTAGAAGCTGCAGCTATAGCAGAACAGCAGAGCGTTGCCCCAGCCCTACCACACTAAAGGTGCAGCATGTGTGCCTGCCCTATCGCTGCAGCTCGTTAGCGCTTTTCTCAGGGTACATGGATGCTATAAGAGGGCATATCATTATGGATATGGCTGCACCGGCAACACAGCCTCTGATTGGCTCATTCTGCATATAACAGCATTCATTGGGTGGAGATCTTACAGCAGAGCCTTGGATGGATTTTCCTCATCAGCATAATTCTGCTGATATGCAGGAGGGGCCTTGAGGAGCCATTTGAATGTGCTGTCATGGTCAGGTCAAAGACACGCCTCTGGATAAGAGCACAAACTACTCTTCATCTAGAGGGTGAATTATCCCTTTTATCTGAATCTCCACAGTGCTGCTGTGTCTTTAGTTTGGCTGCTGTCTGCAGTTCTGTGCCTGTGTCTGTCTGTAGTTTGGCTGCTGCATCTGTAGTTCGACTGCTGTGTCTGTAGTTTGGTTAGCTGTGTTTGTAGTTTGTTAGCTGTGTCTGTAGTTCGGCTGCTGCATCTAATTCTGCGGCCATGTCTGTAGTTTGGTTAGCTGTGTCTGTAGTTCTGCGGCCGTGTCTGTAGTTCAGTTAGCTGTGTCTGTAGTTTGGTTAGCTGTGTCCGTAGTTCTGCGGCCGTGTCTGTAGTTCAGTTAGCTGTGTCTGTAGTTTGGTTAGCCGTGTCTGTAGTTCTGCGGCCGTGTCTGTAGTTCTGCAGCCATGTCTGTAGTTCAGTTAGCTGTGTCTGTAGTTTGGTTAGCTGTGTCCGTAGTTCTGCGGCCATGTCTGTAGTTTGGTTAGCTGTGTCTGTAGTTATGCGGCCGTGTCTGTAGTTCTGCGGCTGTGTCTGTAGTTCTGCGGCCGTGTCTGCAGTTCTGCGGCCGCGTCTAATTCTGCGGCCGCGCCTGTAGTTCTACGGCCATGTCTATAGTTTGGTTAGCTCTGTCTGTAGTTCTGTGGTCGTGTTTGTAGTTATGCGTCTGTGTCTGTAGTAATGCAGCCGTGTCTGTAGTAATGCATCTGTGTCTGTAGGTCTGTGGTTGTGTCTGTAGTTCGGTTAGCTGTGTCTGTAGTTATACGGCCGTGTCTGCAGTTCGGTTAGCTGTGTCTGTAGTTATGCGTCTGTGTCTGTAGGTCTGTGGCTGTGTCTGTAGTTCGGTTAGCCGTGTCTGTAGTTATGCGGCCGTGACTGTAGTACATACTCTGAGCCCTTCTGTGCCTGTACGGACTGGAAGCACGTGTAGAGAACCCTCCCAGTCTGTAGGAGAAAAACGCAGTTTGTCTGTCAGTCACCTCCATTACTGGCTCCCTTAATAAAGACTAGGAAAAGAGGCTGCATAAAATAAACCAGCTAAAATCTGAGCGATGTTTCATACCAAACAATATGGGGAAACCATTTTGTTCATTCTTCATTCTAATAACACTGCCCAGTAGAAATGCTTTTGAACAAGTAATAGCTTTATTCCTCAAAAAGATAGGTGTCAAATGTATTGGCACCCGTTTTCAGTACTGTATGCACCCTCTAATAAATGGTTAGCGGAGCACAAAATGATGATGGAGAATTGGTTCTGCAATGGCAGCCTCAGTCTGTAGACCTGGCCTGATCTAAATGTGCTGTGAACTGAAGAAACAGACACAGACCAAAGTATTGATGAAGACTCAACCACTCCCCATTTGTTCACCGATCTCATAATAAAATAATTACTGCAATAATTTTGGCGACTGTCTTTTTTGCGTAATAAAATTATTTTTTTCTCACAGCAATTTTATTTGAATGAAAACACATTTTTGAGCATAAAATATAGCTCCTTATGAATGTTGTCTATTTCATGCTTATCTTTCTCTAGGGTGCCAATCATTTTAAGGGGACGGTGTGTCCCACTAAAAAATTACAAGTTGCTATGGATACAATCCTCTACCAAATAATAACCATTAAACAAAACAACGTGTTGGCTTTCAGCACTGACCTTTGTGTTTTTATCCTCAATGAAGCAAGAGAATATCAACCCAACAAAACCTTGATCCATCATTTGATACATCGCCTGTGTTCTTACGTCTGCAGAAAGAACCATTACGATAATACAAAAGCAAAGGTGCTTCCTAAGACATTTCATCATTGTGTTTGATGTAACGGTGTCAAATATACATCTAACTCTGAGATTACTCAAACACATGCCTCACAGTACCAATGTTCCTTAAATGTCCTAACTTCAGACAAAGTAATGCAATGGCACTATCACCCTTTTTACAGATCATGTTTATTTTAGTCACTTGATCTTAAAAAAGACAATCAGTAATGCTGAAGAAGAGGTACATGTTTACACCATTTGGGTCAGCTCACATTCAAAGCACAGCACACCCCATCTTTTAATGTAACTGGAAATGTGGGGGTGGCCTATACTGCCGCCGATAAGCGTTCTAATTGTGCTGCTGTGGCTAACCAAGATTTTTCCAGAGGCAAAAGAAAACCTATATGGAATTTTCTGAAAAAGCAAATTACAAGTCATACAAAATCTGTGCATCATGGATTGCAAACAATCCTTTAGGTACTACTGGTGGCCTTATTTCCTCACATGTGAATGTAATGTGGAATTCCATCACCTCGGGTCAAATAAACACTTACCAACGTGCGAAGGCCAAACCGTGATGTGGGGGTGGGAATGGTACCATCCAACTACTCTCATGGGGCGCCCTGTCATCTCAGCTAATCTGTGTTTCTTCGTTAGGGATACATTTGCATTTGCAGTCTTTCAGAAAGACTAGCAGCGGCATTGCACAGCTGTAGCCTAGCTTGCTGGAGTTGTTATCCCTGATGGATTCAGAAGGACTTTCGAACTTCTTGCCTCTAAGAACTGCGTTGTAGTCTACAAATCTAGCAAAGGTTGCACTTGAGGTAGTCTCCCTCCGTGCGATACAACAGTAATTTACTACCAAAATCAGTGCACATATGAATATGAATCCCGTGTCATACAGAGTGACCAGCACAAAACAAGGGCAACCAATACACAAATAAATAAATTAAAAAAGCACTCATTTGTTTAAGTTAAAAGATGTGAAGGATATTTCCGCCTCAGTGGAAGCTGCAGAAAGTTGCTCAGGTGAAATCTCCACCCGGTCCTTCCTCTTGTCAGAGCGACGTAAGATGATCACCGAGTGAATGTGCACGATCCGGTTGTTATCTACCTGAAGATGACATAAGATCAATCAGCTAGTTGGCGACGGCTCCATACCTGAACTGAAGCGCGTGTTTGTGTGGTGACATCATTGCTATGGAGATACTCTGGGGAAACTCTCCAACTGTATTTATCGGCTGTAATTTACCATTAGTTAATAACATAGCGAAGCTACAGCTGTACGATTTACCTAGCTAACATTGGCAAGTTTAACTCCGTCAATAATTTACACTGTGTTTATATTCATAATCAGCTACATTAGCTAACGACTTACCTCTCCAATGCACAGACCCATGACTTCTTCTTTCTCTGTGCTTAACGCATGATTCATACAAACCAAAAAAGCATCCGACTCTAGATGGACTGCACTAACCGCCATTATACGTAAAGATAAGGTACTCGGCACAAAATAGCCAAGTTAGCTTTAGTCTGGGAAGCGTTCTTACTATCACATGAAATTGTTATTTATACTGTGCAGGTCCCTCAGCTCTGTCAACTTCCTAATTCAGTGTTTCCGTTGCTACAATTTATGCTTCCGTTGTACAACCAGTGTAAAACCTATTGATGCTGTTGTTCCAGTCGGACACCTTTTTTGGTTGGACCGACCGTTCACGCAGCGAGCGAAGCGTCTTAGTTTTGCTTGTCGTGCTCGCCTGACCTCCACGCATATAGATTCAATTATTAGATACGTTTTATAGAAAAATCTTCAAAAAAAAGTAACCAAAACGAAATGTCACAAAAAGATCCTTGTCAGAAGCAAGCATGTGAAATACAGAAATGTTTACAAGGTAACAGCTTAGCTAATGTAACGTTACTCCAAAGATGGCCATGTCATTTATTTAAGAGTTGGTTTAGTTAATCTAGTCTATTTGTTATTCTAAGAATCTAGATGACCTGTCAGCTATGGCGTTTACGTTGAACATTCTTCATATTTAGCTCTAGCTACGGCAGCAGTCTTGGTAGTTGATTAAAATGTATGCATGATTCATCTTTATTGTGGTTAATGTTTGCTAACAGCACGCCAAAATTTGCCCCTGAATCACACAGCTAACAGATACATTGAGAGCCGATGCGAAGACGTGATCAGGGAAATGCGTCGGTGCTGTTCAGCTCTTGCTGGGAAGGATTCGATCTGCTGCTCAGGGTTCGCGAAAGAACAGAAGACAGAAGGAGAAAGAAAAGCCTGACTGCTTGGTGTCGACGTGTTTTGTGAAATGTACTCATTCTGTTGTATATACGCCCCTGGACGCAAAGATGATGATACTGTGGAATTATCCGCAAATGTTTCTTTTAACGTTTAAGCTGTAACTAGAGCCAGTTGCCTGCTAATAATGGTATCAATGTTCTGTACACTCATTCAGTTTCAATTAAAGCAACAATTACAATGTAGTTTACTTTGCATATAATTCTGGTCCAGTTGTTGGTCCAATTTAACAGCACCCCTAAGAGCTGATTAAATGCTACTATATCCCCCACAGGAAATACATGCCTGTTCAAATACTTCATTTCTCCGAAATTGAACATTATTTTCTTTGTAGCAAAAGTATACAGCATTTTAAAAACCATCAAAATGTGATACATAAGAAAACATGCATGTGGGATATTGCTCAGTTGAGTGTTATTTATTCTATTTCTGTAATAGAAACTCAAATACATTTGGTCCTATTTCCTCGAATTTACTTCCGCAGCCTATGAGCTTCTTAGCTCATCTTCCACCATAAATGGTGATGCAGTAAAGTCAGATTTAAACTGTATTTGTGATGATGGAGCGATGGATTCTTCTCATGAAACCTTGTAAAGCAGGTGCAACATTGCAATGAACTTTTATTGTAATGATATTAATCAACTCAGTGCAATCAAAACTGCCTTTCTTTCAAGTTGATATCTTGAACTTAGCTATTGAGGAGGTTTGCTAGGATTGATATTGCATATTTACATAGTTGAGTCACAACTGGCCACTCAAAACATGCAAATAGGTCCCTATATTACACATCTTCTGACAGTTTAATCTGAAATTGGTACTGTACAATGGGGTAAGGTAAATTTTGTAAATTTAAAATGTACTAGTTGACACAAGTGAGGACACAAAAATATTGCCCCATATAGTGCCCCAATATAGTTCTACACCCAATCCCTTGAGATCTCTCCCCCAAACTGAAACAATTGGGACAGGGCTGATATTGTTTTTATCGTGATATCTTCTTATAAGGGGAGGAAACCAAACCAGTAATGCCAGTTGTAGGAAGGAGTGAATCTACTATAGGAGATATAGGCGAGTTCTATGGAGCTCCATGTTTTCAGAGCAGTACGGAGTTGGATGAATATGGATGTACCACTGTGTCCAGTCTTACTTCCTTTAGGGAGAAAAAAACAACTTTTTATGGCAGCACTAGCTGAAAGTAACTGTTGAACTTGTATGGTTTACTATCTTTTTATGTATATGTACATACAAACATCTATTATTTACCATATGTACCATATTACTTAATATGCACTTTTGTGGCTTACGTTCAGAAAATGTCATTTTCCCAATAAAACCGGTTAAATTTTCTTTTTTGTGTGGTTTTTATGTTCTTGGTTTGTCTGTGCAATACTGGTACCATCCTATATTAGGTGCAGCATGACTGAAGTGAAGGATGCATAATGTCTTTACTAAGATGAAAAGTATGTACTGTGCTAAATTCAACATTCAAACAAAAGACAAACTGGGAGACATTAGGAGTTCATACGGATAGTTCATTATCAGTTTCACTGGATACCTTTTTTGTATGAAATGCTTCTGCTCAATCAAGCTTTGTCATCCAGTAACAGAACTTATTTTTTAATGAAACATTCTTGTGTTGTAGCCTTCCCTATGCTGTGAGAGGATACACTGATGTTATTTAAACATGAGTATCCCTCTGATTCATTTATTAAAATCCCTCCTGTGCTGGAATAATAGTCAGTGCCATCCTGCTTATACAAGAGAAATATTCTGGGCAAAATGCAACTGTCCCAGAGCTGCTGTTCATACACATTCTTACAATGTGTACTCCAGCATTTCATTATTATAAACGAACATCATACAGTGCAAATAAAATATACAGAAAATAATATTTCAATTGCCTGCGCTTTGGCCATGCTTAAGCCCACCCCACAAGCTGATTCTTAATGTGAACCACTTTTTAAAAGCCTATATTGCACATCAAGCTTTCAGAATGTTCCATATAAGATGCAAAAATACTTGCTTTTAAATCTATACTTGATAGATTGTGATTGAATATATGCACACTATAAGAAAACAATGATCTAAAAGAAAACAAACAAGAAGTAGATTTCCTAAGATGCCAGACCGATGAGGAACCCACCGGCAAACCCCCCAGAGAGAACAAGGTTTTTCTTCACAAATGACTGCACCTAGAAGAGGGGAAAGAGGTAAACATCCATCACTGGATATATATGGATACATATAAATATATGGATCAATGCTTTTTCATGGGCACTGTAAATACCACAATGCCTTGCTACCATTATGGAGAGTGTAACACAGTGACATTTATAAAAGCAGTTTCCAGGGCACTGAGGCTGAATGAATGCACATGAGACGCTGTCTTACATACTGCACTATTAAAAATGGAGTGAACGATTGGTGCTCATGCTCTAGATGTTTTGTGGGCAGACAGCCGTACCTCTTGCGCCTTCGTCCGCACCTCCTTCGGGGGCTTCTCTGCGCTGAGCTTCAGCTGTTTCTTCGCCTTGTTCACGTCCTTCTCCACCCTCTTCCAGTCCACCGTTATGTACCCTGTGTGATTTGCGATCTGAAACACATTTTTAGCCACTGATGCTTTACTTAATCAACAACCAGCAGAATGGAGTGGTGGTTAAGGAACTTGGCTTGAAACCGGACGGCTGCAGATTCAGTTTGAAGGTGGCGCCTTTGTTGCAGCCAAGAGCAAATTACTGAGCCTGAATGGCATCCATAAAAAGATGCCACCATATAAATTCAAACCATGTGATATGCAAGACGCACGTGCTCCACAAGATAAAGGCATTGGCTATGCAAATGTTGGCTTTTGGAGTTCACAGGTTTGGTGTGTGAAAGTGAAAGTCTCTCACTGGGCTGAACCACCTCCTTGATAATCCCGGACTAATAAATTCTCTGCGTATGACTCTGACCGAAGAGTCCAGTGTCCCAGCAGCAGCAGAAACTGCCAGGCGCACACACTAATGCCAATTACTCATTCAGTCGAAGTAAAATTAAAGCAAAAGCTGTTTGTCATACAGTAAACCAACACACAGCGTACAGCTGGCCATTACCTGAAGCAGAATGAAGCCTCCACCCACTGCTGAAGCTGCAAGCTTCCCCACTTTTTGAAACAGATACCCTGCACACCTATTTCAGGGAAATGGGAAAAAAACAACATCACAGAGATTCACTTGCTCCAACCCACTGCAATTCAAAGTGCCCACTTAAACTGCATTCAGACAGTGCAAACTGCATTCAGACAGTGCATATCAGTATGTGAATGTGATGTACTAAGCGCACCAATTCAGATTAAGCTCACACACCAGCCTGTAACTCCTCCAATCACAAGCTGCTTGGCCACGGAATACTTCTCTGCAGCTGGGCCAGAGTCCTTCTTCCCAAAGACCCTGTTCCACCAGTTCTGTTTCTTGGCGTACTCTGCCAGTTCCATTACATCGAAGGTCTCCTCACCAGTGTCTAGGAAGACACATGGAATGCATGGAAATGAAGACCAATCATCGGTTTGATTTCTGAAAACCCAAATGCTTTCTTAAATATAAAATACAAATATTGTATCTGTGGTCAAATAGGCCATAAAAATGCAAAGGCAAAAGCGGCGATGAAGCTGCGTGCAACAGGCAACACATCAGTTCACCACGCAATAAATTACTATATCTTACACTAACTTGCAAAACTACACTTATCACCATTCATACAGTAAGTATGTTCTAATGTACAGTATTGGTATAATTTTGCTCATATGTTACCAACGTCATGGGGACCAAATTTATGCCAATCGCTGCAGGGAAATGCTTGCATGCACAAATTTGTCCAGAGATCTAAACGTGAGATTTAAACGATAGATGGAAGCTGGTACATTACATTTGCTGGCTACAGCTACCAACTCGAAAACATCGAAGTTCACCTGAAAAATACACCTGGGCCCTTCTGCATGAAACCAAAACTGAAACAAGCTGGTCTTAGTCTTGCCTTTATAAGTACCGTAAAAAAAAGCTTCCAAAAATATTTTTTGACACCAACATAGCCACTGGACAGATATCGAAACATTACAAATATGTTAAGTGTGAACCACATTTGTCATGGCACTGGTATCTAGGTCTTGGGGGTCCTGAACTAGTGGCTACTCAGCACACTACAGCAGAGACAGCAGTTATTCTACAGGCCAAAAACTTGTGGAGAATCTCAACAGAATCGCAACTGCGGCAAAGGCTACTGCCAACGAATTTCATACGAGATGATTCTGAAGAAAAATAAAAATTTCAAATCTTAAAACGCCTCTTCGCATTGTGTTAGCTGCGCTTGCCGTTGTCCAAATCAAGAGAACGACCTTGACTACTGCAAACCGAGCGTCAAAACAGAGCCCTAATATAGCTGATCTACCGCCGTCAACAGATGGCCTCTGGTGTCGTTTTCAGAAAATGGGATTTGGGCTTGGAATAGCGCAAAGGAGTCTCGACCGATACATGCCACTCCCTACGAGACACAAACTGACCTCATGCTCTGAAAAACATTAAAAACAATGGTCTGTGAAACGCAAAACAAAATGTCACGCGAAATTTGATTGTGCCGCCAGCATAATTTTAGGTCAAGGAATCTGCTCGTTTTCATTCGTAAAAACGCACAAACGTCCATGCACAATATTGCATACAACCATATGCGCAGTAACGTTAGCCCGGTGTTTAAGAATCATACAGTGCATTTTATAACAAAACCAAAATGTAGAAAGTGGGCCAGCGGGCCTGTGGTAATCTTATAGCCACGGTTTAAAAATAAACTATAAATCCATCATTTGAATAGTTAGAAATATGCATGTCATGGTTTGCAAACGAAGTTAGCAAAGATTAATTCAGTGAAAATGGGAACTTGTTTTTTTGGTGCAGCACCCATCGAATAAAGTGTTTAGACCTGTTATTCCGCTCGCTAGGCATCCAAATCTAAATTTGAAACGATGCTTCGCTCCAGTCCTTCAGACATATCCGAGTACTGACATAGCCAGGGTGCTAACGTTAGCATGCTAGTTTCGCTTATGTTGACCGTCTATAATAAGCAGGATTCGGTGTTCTTTGCAATAGCTTGCCAAATTAACGTAACCATTTTACAGCTTTTTAACTTTAACGAAGTTACAGTTGTGAAAGAATTCCAATGCGATGCTGGTAAACTTTTCTGAAGGACAGTTTCCAAATAGCTAACTTGGTGCATTCGCAGCTATAATAGCGTTAACTATTAGTTTCTTTTTTGTTCGTTTGTTTTTTGCATGGAAAAAATAAGCCTGTAGTTCATTAAAATACATATATTTACTTTAATTTCCGTGTTTGCTAAATTAGTTTACTGTCTAGTGTCTACTTATAACTGGAGAAACTTACCTTTCTGCCCTGACATTTTTGCGGTTTATACCCGGACGCAGTTGCGCGGTGATGCGCTGTTACGAGTAGAACTCCGTTGGACGTCAGCTGGCGCGTATAGGCGATTCCTCCACCAGAACTAGCACAAAAAAGCTTTAGCACATAAAACCCGATTTATGCCACTGATCCGTAAAATCAAGTTATTTGTTTTTATGCACCGAAGAATGAGCTGTTGAAGAGAATATCTTTAATTTGCTGTTCTTTTTCAAACGGGCTATAACCGCGTAGGTTCCCTGCACTTCAGCTGGTTTAGTACTTTAACGTTAGTACAACAGACCCTGAAGCGAGATAATCTAGACTTCATCCGTAGCGCCTGGATCCCAGCATTGACTCCATACAGTTCTATCCATCACACACTTACAGTTTGTAAAATTTCACGATTTCTGAACTACGGATAGGTAACCCGCCCGTCCAAAATATATATTAACATAAAATCCATGACACCATCGTGTGGTGACCTTGGGTACTGGTAAAGCACACATGCGTAAAGAGGCGCAGGATCGGAGACTCGCACAGTCCATAATCATGTGTTCATTTGGTAGATCTGGTTGGTGGGGGAACCGTAAGATCCTGTTTATGAAAAGAAGCTGCCACTCTGGTGCTGGATTAAGGTGGGCAAGATAATACTACTACTACTACTACTACTACTAATTTAATAATATAATAATAACAATAATAACAATAACAATAATAATAGTTGCAAATTGGTTGGTGTGATGAGCTCTGCATTCACTACTCTCTATAGCATACTAATATTACTGATATTCCCATGAATCACCAATAAAACAGTTTGTTTTTTGGACAGGACTATTCACTATTTTGCGATGAGTAGCCTACAAAACCACCATTCACAGAAAACATACTTTCATATGTGATATACAGTTAATTATAAATTATGAACTTAATATCACATAGATTCATTCAACATTTGTTCAGTAAATTGACATGTTTTTGTTTTCTGTAACAAACTCAGTTTGGCAAGTTAACAAAAAATCTATATAGACCCATTCTGACCAGTTCAGATACCAAAATGGATAAATATGAAATATAAAGAGACACATTAAATCAAGAGAAATGACCGCTATAAGCATCTGTTTAGTTCTTGATTGATAAATGGCATTCCAGTTTTTGACAAGATAAACCTGACACCTGCAGTCACATCAGACTGGGCACATCTTTGGTATGTTAGAGGGAAAAAATACTCACGAAGTAGTGATTTTACTGTTATATAATTTTGTACTAATATAAATGTATGTTGATATCTTAACTTAGTGTGCGGAAGGCATTGAGCTCTTAAGTTGGAGCTGATGCTATCCCATGGTTGCCCCTTGTCTTTATGCCACACTGTTCTGCCCCCTTGTCTTTATGCCACACTGTTCTGCCCCCTTGTCTTTATGCCACTCTGTTCTGCCCCTCTTTATGCCACTCTGCTCTGCCCCCTTGCTGTTTTGCCCCCTTTGTATTTTCTGTATGAAGGAATGGTCAACGATTTCCCAGTATGTTCACCATCTCATACAACAAGTTATGGAGCATACTATATCATTACCTGTGTTTTGTTTTGATTATTTTTTATGAATAATTTTGGAGGACACTGCATGTGTGTGCATATCCTTGTTGCTGTTGAACTTCAAAATGCAATGTAGTTCAACAAATTGTGATAGAGTGAAACAACAATATAAAAGATAATTGACAAAACATGAACTAATGAAGTGAGATAGATGTAATACACACAAAAAACAAGAATGATGTCTTCTACTTACTCAGATAGACAAAAACCAAGGATTCACTTGTAAAATTGAAGAACCGTTTTATTACCTTTATAATAGTAAAATTGGCCTCATATACGATACACAAGAGCACAGCAAATCTTAAGTGTTCTTCATTTTGTTAACTTTATTTACAGGGTGAAAAGACATACAGATAGCATTTTCCACTCTTGATCTTCTGTTTTTTTATGTGACTTTTTGTAGCCAGTAATGTTCTTACAGACCCAGTAATCAGATGTAGCTGTATTTGATTTTCACACAGATCCTACCCTGAATACTGAGTATGCAGTGAACATCACAAAAAATCCAGACACGTTCCCAGTTTTGAGGTTCATAGTCACCACAAAAATAAATTCTTTACACCTTTTTCAGCAGTGAAATGTTTGAAGCACAACCACACCAGTCTCCTGTTACACGCATGTGATAAATGTAAATGTAGGATAAAACTCAACGTCACTTTAACACAAGAGATGACTTCACCCCTGTGCTGATGCAGCTGTTAGCAGTATATAATATGCTCAGTGGTTTAGTTTTGTGCAGTGTAGATTTTGTGCATTTGTGTCAGATTAGGAAGGACACTCCTTGCGTGTTTAAATCAGCTTGTGTCTCTGTATCCGAGGGGAATATCACATCCTTTGTATGATATTTGTGCTCTTTACATAGTATTTGCCCAAATTAACATATGATCCCGCTGAAGGAGAATCTACTAAATCCAGAATCCTGATTCACTGGTGCTTGTTATAGCCTTCGGTTTAAAAAGAGAGAAGCTGAATTATGTAAATCTAAATAAACACCCCCCCCTCCCCACACCATGAATTTCTTTGACAGTTAACTGTTGAACCTCTACTTCCCTTTGGATGAAGCACACACACATCCTTCCAGTTTCATTTTTAAAACCGCATAAAAAGTTTTTTCTTGATTCACTACTCCAAGAGAACACAGCATGTAAAGAAATTATCTTTTAAGGGAATTAAGTTAAGGGCATTTCACAAAGAGGTAAAGCATCCAGTATATCTTGCCATCACTGATGTTTTCCCCATTTTAGACTGGTGCACATAGCAAAACCTACAAGAAATTTGTTTTGTGGTAAAATGAGTTCACAAGCCTTTCCATGAAGATTTAAAACAAGCATTTTAAACAAGCATAACAAAAACATAAAATATGCTACAAGTTACGTGCATAAAAAATGGTTCACACATTAGCAGAGGAATGCTAACAGGAGAGGAACGGCATGCTCTGACACCAGTGATAGTGGATAATAGATGTCAACTTAAAGCTTTTGGTACCACTGTAAGAAAACCTTTAGACAGACCTTTCATAAACTCATTTTTAACAAATTTTTTTCAGAAACATGCCTGCTGGGTTAAGATGTTACCTGTCTCCACGAGCCGCGTGTCTTCCATCTCAGAGCTCGGCTCAGAGTCCACATCCTTCCTGCTTCACTCGACCCCAAATTCTTAGAATCCGTAAAAACGACTTCCTCAGCCGAAGATGCAGTTGCACGCAGAGGATCAGGGCTGCAGCGGTGGGAGAGACAGCCTCGTGCAGGAGGGCTGTGAAAGTGACTGAGCAGGAGACGGCGGCCTTGGTTTAGTACTGTCACTCTCTGAATTCCCCCGGGTCTCTCCCTACACCTGGATGGGAATTATGAGCATTAGTCACCTATCAGGGACAGCCCCAGCGCTTCATTTCACTGGCTCAATACGTCCACATAACGCATGTTCTCCGCCAGTAAGATGCATTCATTTGCCAATAGTATATACTCTTTCCTCACAACCCATGAATTCTAATAATTTGCGAGACAGTCACAGATGATATTCTCACAGAATACAGACTCAGGTCTCCTGAGGGTGGAAATAAAACTGAAACCTTTAGTTAATCTCCCTTCTTTCGCTTGGGCATTTCTGATGCACTTTTCTTGTGAAAGTGCTCATGTTGTATATTTTTATTTCCTTCAGTGACGCACGTACTTTCTTTTAGAATTACATAGTTACAGCATGCTCAGTGCCCAGAGTTACACAGTTACAGCATGCTCAGTGCCCAGAGTTACACAGTTACAGCATGCTCAGTGCTCAGAGTTACACAGTTACAGCATGCTCGGTGCTCAGAGTTACACAGTTACAGCATGCTCAGTGCTCAGAGTTGCACAGTTACAGCATGCTCGGTGCTCAGAGTTACACAGTTACAGCATGGTCAGTGCCCAGAGTTAAGCAGTTACAGCATGCTCAGTGCCCAGAGTTACACAGTTACAGCATGCTCAGTGCTCAGAGTTACACAGTTACAGCATGCTCAATGCCCAGAGTTACACAGTTACAGCATGCTCAGTGCTCAGAGTTACACAGTTACAGCATGCTCAGTGCTCAGAGTTACACAGTTACAGCATGCTCAGTGCTCAGAGTTGCACAGTTACAGCATGCTCAGTGCTCAGAGTTACACAGTTACAGCATGCTCAGTGCCCAGAGTTACACAGTTACAGCATGCTCAGTGCTCAGTGTTATACAGTTACAGCATGCTCAGTGCTCAGTGCTCAGAGTTACACAGTTACAGCATGCTCAGTGCTCAGTGCTCAGAGTTACAAAGTTACAGCATGCTCAGTGCTCAGTGTTATAGTTACAACATGCTCAGTGCTCAGAGTTACACAGTTACAACATGCTCAGTGCTCAGAGTTACAGCATGCTCAGTGCTCAGGTACACAGTTACAGCATGCTCAGTGCTCAGAGTTACACAGTTACAACATGCTCAGTGCTCAGAGTTACACAGTTACAGCATGCTCAGTGCTCAGAGTTACACAGTTACAGCATGCTCAGTTACACAGTTACAGCATGCTCAGTGCTCAGAGTTACAGTTACAGCATGCTCAGTGCTCAGAGTTACACAGTTACAGCATGCTCAGTGCCCAGAGTTACACAGTTACAGCATGCTCAGTGCTCAGAGTTACACAGTTACAGCATGCTTAGTACTCAGTTACACAGTTACAGCATGCTCAGTGCTCAGAGTTACACAGTTACAGCATGCTCAGTGCCCAGAGTTACACAGTTACAGCATGCTCAGTGCTCAGTGCTCAGAGTTATACAGTTACAGCATGCTCAGTGCTCAGTGCTCAGAGTTACACAGTTACAGCATGCTCAGTGCTCAGTTACAAAGTTACAGCATGCTCAGTGCTCAGTGTTATAGTTACAACATGCTCAGTGCTCAGAGTTACACAGTTACAACATGCTCAGTGCTCAGAGTTACACAGTTACAGCATGCTCAGTGCTCAGAGTTACAGTTACAGCATGCTCAGTGCCCAGAGTTACGCAGTTACAGCATGCTCAGTGCTCAGAGTTACACAGTTACAGCATGCTCAGTGCTCAGAGTTACACAGTTACAGCATGCTCAGTGCGCAGAGTTACACAGTTACAGCATGCTCAGTGCTCAGAGTTACACAGTTACAGCATGCTCAGTGCTCAGAGTTACACAGTTACAGCATGCTCAGTGCCCAGAGTTAAGCAGTTACAGCATGCTCAGTGCTCAGAGTTACACAGTTACAGCATGCTTAGTACTCAGTTACACAGTTACAGCATGCTCAGTGCTCAGTGCCCAGAGTTACACAGTTACAGCATGCTCAGTGCTCAGTGCTCAGAATTACACAGTTACAGCATGCTCAGTCCTCAGTGCTCAAAGTTACACAGTTACAGCATGCTCAGTGCCTAGTTTCTGTTATATTGTCTTCTCACACAAAGTGTAAGGAGACACTATCAAATATAGCATTTTAAGGACAGTACTTACATTTTTTGTTTTGTTTTGGGGGATTTAAGTTCAGTATATTTGTTCTATTTTGTTCAAAATGTAATTCCTTAACTTGGGTATAGGACGAAATGGAGCATTTCTGATGACCATTAACCTTTCTGTAGTGACTACTGAAAACTGATGTTGTATTTGCCACTTTTTATTGAGTGAATCCATTAAGATACATATCCACTGTGAATAAATGATGAAAATAAATTTTAATGACAATACATTTAGCAATATTATATTTTACTTCTTATTTATGTGACAAATCTCCATTGTATTTTAAGTGCCATAATTAAAATTTTCCTCTTTTATGAAAAGCCAAAAATCACTCTTTATGATGCAATTTTAAATAAGATCTTTAATTCAGTTGGCTTTATGCTATCCATGTTTTATCATGAGGTATGTATCATCTGTATCATACCACTGAAAATATCAAATATATAATTTTGTCAGCAGCAAATATTCTCGCAGTGAAAAGTGTGTGAACTCGCAGTTGTGTGTGTGACCGTGTGTTTTCGGGGAGGTTCTTCAGCATTACCTCATCCAATTTTCATCACTCATTTCCTTCTGAGAAAGATGACCTTCTGTAGGCTCTGCAGTGATCTCAGCATCAGTGTTGTAATCAGCAGACTTCAGAGGTCCCCACAAGCCCTTGATTTGCATAAATATTTTGGTGAATCATACTGACGCTTGACACCCAAAGAGGGGGAAGTTTATGAAGCCAGTATACAGGAAGTCAGCAGCCTGCTGGTTACCAGCGCTGGTGGGCGGGGCCTTTTCTGCTTACTGGGGCACTGCTGTGACCTCAGATCAAATGTAGAACATGCGAGGTTGACTGGTACAGACAAAGCGCTGTCTCACCCCCAAATGGAAAATGGCAATGAGAGAGTTCACCATTCAACACAAGAAAGCCAGAGAAGGAAGCTGTGTGGACCAGGGACTGATTGGTTAAGTTTTTATAGAGTTTTTACAGAGTTGAATTCAATGAAACTCCATACAAATCTCACAGTAACCCCACCCTGCTTAACTCCACCCCCTCAAACACTTCCTGGGTCTTGGGACTTGAGCTCTTGCCGGTAAACTGCCCTATAGCCCGCGCCCCCCCCACCCCCCCCCCCCCCTCATATTTTTGTCACATGGGTAATTATCTACGGAAATGTGTCTATACTGTATAGCCTCACACAGGGGACCCCAGGATTAAACCCCCAATAAAACCCTTCTGGTTACAAGAACTAAAGACGTCTCAGAAACCCAGCAGAAATACAGGATAATATTTTGGGGCCTAAGGGAAAACCATTCAAAGGAACAGGCATTTAGATTGAATTCATGTTTTTTATATTTGCATCATAGATCCAAGACATGGTAGAGTTTATTTTCAAATACCTGTAACATAGTCTCAACATGTACAAACATTGTTTTTGTAGAATATACACTAACTGTGCCTGTCTTGTTCATATTATTTTTTTTTTTTTTTCATTTTTGAACAAAATTACAAAATCATCTGCAGGATAACGTGTGGCATTTCTGTGTACTGCCCTGTAGCCAGTCCAGACCACTCCTTGGTTCTCCAGTTCTCAATTTTTAAATCTACTACTAAATGTCTCAAACATTTAAGATAAAAAAGATAAGGCTTGCATCTACCCAGAAAGCTGTTTTGTTTTTAAACTAATTACAGTCAGCACATTGCCCCATTCCAATAGTGTCATGTCCACATGAAATACACAACTTGGGATGTTGAATGAATCACTATCTGGCAATGAGTCTCTTGGTGTTCTACAGAAGTTTGTCATCTCTATGTTGCAGAAGTAGCCAGGGCTGTGTTGTTGGAAAGGTGAACAAGCTCTTTGGAATTAGAACACAGGTGACACTGATGTGATGATGTCACAGAAGGACTGTATTATGAGCAAACAGAGCTGTACGTAAGAGATTAATACATAAAGCTCTGTGCTGTGCACTGACTGTGCTGAAAGTCATGGGTAATGGGCACAACTTGTGGTTGGTTGTTATTTTGGCACTGGTTGTTGTAAATGTCAGCTGTAGGGCAGTACCTGAGACCGAGGGCACCTCTCCCTCATCGCAGAAGTTACTGGTGCTGAGGGCATCACCTGGGCAGGGCTCAGGAAGGACACAGGAGCTTGCAGCGATCTCACCGCAAGATGTAACTGCAGACAATCCCACCATAGACGATCCATTCGACCCTGAGGACAGCTGGGAAAGAGGTGAGCACTATTCCTGTGCTTTTCTGTCCTCAGGAAATCCTGCAGATTATTTAAAATTCCATTTTTCCTGAAGTAACAGTTGCTGAAGTACTGAATGGGGCCAGCACATGACTGCGCTTATTACGCTGTGCACTGCATTCAGAACCGGCCTGTGTTGCTAATGGCAGTGAATTGAACGCAGGGTCTGTTCTTGGTGAACGCAGAAACGGACTGATGGAGTTCATCATGGAGACTGTAGAGCACTTCCAGCTGCACATCCCTGGTGCTGCAGTCATCGTGGTCCCCGTCAGTGTGGTCCTGATGCTCATGCTGTGCTGCCTGACGTTAGTGTCTGACATCAGCACCCTTCCCTCCGAGCTCTGTCACTCATCCCCCTACTCACGCTCAAACTACACACTTACACTCACATCAATCCTCCCCCTACTCACGCTCAAACTGTACACTCACAATACTCACATCAATCCTCCCCCTACTCACGCTCAAACTGTACACTCACAATTCTGACGTCAATCCTCCCCCTACTCACGCTCAAACTACACGCTCACACTCACAATACTGACATCAATCCTCCCCCTACTCACGCTCAAACCGTACACTCACACTCACAATACTCACATCAATCCTCCCCCTACTCACGCTCAAACTGTACACTCACACTCACATCAGTTCTTCAGTCAGTTGTGCAGAATTCTCTCAATTACTCTGTCTCTGTTATTAGTGTGAATATGAAACAAGACTACTGTTATCTGTCAGGATTATTCATGGGTTTCCTTTCAAAACATGTAGTCCTATCTCCTCCCAACTTCCTTAAAATCGCATTTTTAACTACACATAGAATTTGCTTTTGATTTATAATGATTAATTTTTCATTTTTAGACTCCTAAAAAATGTAACCTTCCTAATTTGTTAACATTTGTGTGTAGAATTCTCAACATAACAAAACAACACTGTTGCTAGGCGATCACACAGCCAAACAAATAGCTCTTGGTTTTTCTAAAATTTGCCTCCTGTAGCATTACCATATTTAGGCGAGAGATAGTACCTTGGTAACATTAATATTTACTTATGACAAATGTCACACAGACGTCATCATTTTAGAAAGCTACCTTTTCTTGCTACTGTCAGTCATGACACAAGCTAAGCTAGTGAATCAGTTACATTAGCTGGGTAGCTACACTCTGCTTCATTTTAAGTCACTTATAAAACTTACTACCTTCCAAATTACTATATAAAGTTTAGTCTAATAAAAGTTTAAAGCTGTCATTTTCTGGGAAAAGATATTAAGCTATTTGAGTAGTAATGTATACATTCTCATACTGGTAGCTCAATGGCTAGTGTGCCTGCATTTAGTCATAGAATTGTTTCAGTATACAGCTGCTTAGACCTGTACTCTGCAGAGCTCGGCCAAGTGTATATACTTACATTAATATTTTCTAAATAAATTATTCACAAAGTTATGCAGTTAAATTAAAGTTTTGTAAAGTTGCTTTACTGTAGTATTTGAATGTACAGTGAGCTCCATAGTGTTTGGGTTAAAGAAATGTTTTTCTTGATTTGGCTCTTTACTCCACAATTTTAGATTTGTAATCAAACAATTCACATGTGGTTAAAGTGCACATTCTCAGCTATTTGATTACAAATCTAAAAATGTGGAGCACAGAGCCAGATCAGGGAAAAAAAGGTCTTTGGCCCAAACATAATGAAGCTCGCTGTATTTGGGCTCAATGTCTATCGATATCTCCTTCCTATTTCAGCTCATTTTACACTTTGAACTCCCAGTGTGATCATAATCTGCTGTGTGATCTCTATGTCACATTCAGACCTCACATATTAGACCTTTTCAGGTGTGTGTGAGGAGCTGCTACTATAAAGGAAAAATGCCAATGGGAAATATTACATATTGCTCCTTTAAACTAGCATACTATCCATCACAGGTGAGTAAGTACAGGTGAATATGCACAGGTGATTATACACAGATGAATAAGTACAGGTGAATATCCACAGGTGATTATACACAGATGAATATGTACAGGTGAATATCCACAGGTGATTATACACAGATGAATATGTACAGGTGAATATGCACAGGTGATTATACACAGATGAATATGTACAGGTGAATATGCACAGGTGATTACACACAGATGAATATGTACAGGTGAATCTGCGCATGTGAGGTATCAGGGGCTGACCTGGGATCAGCCAGCAGGAGGGCGGTCCACATAGCCTTGATGAGTCAGCTCAGAGACAGCAGGGCTGTGTGGAGGAGATTTAACGGACACCTGGTGTCTGTCTTTCAGGTTTGCACTGGATCAGCCTCTGCAGTGAGACAGACAGACAGACAGGCAGATCAGCCTCCGTGGGACAACTTCAGCAACGAGTGCAAACATCAAAATATCCAACAAATCAATTAACATTTTTCAATCAATGTTGGTAATCACTGAATTTAATAAACAGTACATAAGTTTCTCAGAAATATAAGCCATACACAGTTGAATATTACTGTGACAATATGAATATATTTTGAAAATGTGAAAAGGAATCGTATGACTATATGATTTCAGGAATATAAAAATAAAATGTTTTTTTTGGATGAAAATATGTAATTTATTATAAACAAAAATAAGACAATATTTGGCAAACGTTAACCACGTCTTCACAAATAAATGAGTGCAACAGTATAATTTCATGGAATCAGTAAATTGTATGCTAAAATATAATACAAACTAAGTGATGTGAACCTTTTTTATGGCCATGACATTTTAAAAAATGTGTTTCAGTTTTCCACACATACTTTCAGTGATGACAGACCAATGTTCAGAGTGAACACTGGAACTAGATATAATTTATTTTGTATCAACCTAGGTAAATATACAGCAATTGTTTTTTTTTTATTTGGCTTGTGGGTAATTCAGGAGGCTGCAAGCATTCAAAGTTTCCAAATGTTCTGTTTTTTTTTTTCTGCTTAATATTATTATTATTATTTTTCCCCCACCGCGTCTTTGTTTGAATTGGCTGACCTACACCTGAATGCAGCCCTGGAGAACAGGGATCTGCTTCTCTGGGCCTGGAGAGACACAGGATGTGCTGCTTTTTGTTGTTACTCAGCACTTACATTTTAAGGCTTATACATACTTCTGATTGTAAGAGTTTTGCACACTCATAATTGTGAGTTCTACACACTAATAATGGTGAGTGTTGTGCACATTTGTGATTGTGAGAGTTCTGAACAAATGAAACACTCACTAAACATGGAATTATTTTATATTAGACCACTTACAGGATAAGGTTTGTGAGGCCATCACCATCTGTTGCCTTGTACCCCAAGTCTGAACCCACAAATAATGAATAATTACACAGGCTTAAAAGCTACTACAACCTTCAGCTTAAAGCAATTTAAAGTTTAAAGGTGTCTTTTTGTTAATGGTGTCTAATTTCTCAGTGAAAAAAGAAAATAATAAAAATCTAAAGTCACAAAGAAATGGCTTGGAATGGAATGTAATCAAACGAACCATGAAACACTTACAAGTGACTGCATGAATATTAACACTAGAGGGCGTTTACACCCAGGAATTCAGTACGAGGTTCAGCGTACCAATAGGACCAAAAAAAAAAAAGCTAAATTGCAGCTGCGAGCTGTTATTTTACTATCTTAATCATTTACATTTAATCTTAAAAATCTAGTTAATTTAGCTAAATATTGTGTTAAATATTTCAGCATTTAAAACTGAATTTCCTCAAATAGGGACAGTGACTCATTTCCATTTGAAGAAAAAGATGTGCTTGCATACAAAAATCCCTTTCTTTAAATGTGAATGACAGGCAGCAATACGTATCATAGCTTGGTTGAACAACATTACTGCTTGAGATCAGGAAGTGAGTTTCACTGATTGCTTCTCATAGCATTCCAGTTACTGTTGACATGATATTGCGCCAAGGTGTTGCAGAAGGATAACGCTTTCCACTCAAATCTCAGAGCACAAAGCTCACTTTCATAAAATTTTCCTTCCTTTTCCTAGGATGGTAAAGTCAGCAGTGGTGACGTAGCCCATTTATTGACCTGTGCAAACGGTCCCCGAGCGGCCGCACCGGGTCGGCTGGCAAAGTCCTGTTACATAAGAATGTTGCTGAACGACATGCCAGCATCTGCATTTTTCACCATTGCAGGCAACCGAAATTAGCAGATATATTGTACAAACATTCTTCCGTGCTGCTTCGTGAAAATGTTTTAAGTAGTAAATGATCCGATCAATGATCAATCCTGATTAACTCGCCAGGGGTATCATTTAACTCTTTGCGAACACGAGCGGTGCTGATGGGGTTAAAACACGCCCCTCACTCCTGAGTGTAAAATAGGCGGGTTCATCGCGTATTCACATCCAATCGGGTTTCCCTACATTGGGTCAGTGTCTCGGACATGGAAATAAATATGGATTGTCACTGAATAGAATTTTTTTTCCGTTCCAGTAAAACCACTTTGCAATTCCCCGAATCCGATGTAGAGGACAGATAGATTACCTTAGCGGACCACATGGACTTACATCGCAGGCTGTAGCCTATTTCACCAGCTGCCGTAGCTACCCACAGAGGATCCCTGGCGTTCGGTCTCTGCTACCAGGGTTGGGCGTGTTTAGCTAAATCGTTTCGCCTTTGTCCATCATTATCTCATGTAGGCTAATGCCGTCTGTTTTAGGCAACCATGCGTCTCATACGTATACATAGGGATCCTAGTATTTCTGGTGCTGATAAATATGCTGCATATCAGCTGTAGCCTAATAGCATAAAGAGTCTTCTTTTGGTGCTGACGGGACGTTATTTCGTTTGAGTGCCATTCTTAACCTGTGCCATTTTTTCAGTTGTGATTGAAGCCGCCGACTTGGTGGTGACTAGTTATTCCTTGTGCATTGAGCTAGTTATCTAGGGCAGCTAACAGGACAGGGCACGATTTACCCGTTTTTATTAACTTACTGATTCATTACAGTTAGCCTAGAGATAAGGTTAGATAACTCGCTAAATGACTCATATGAATGGTATCGTCTCTTAAGTGACTCGCAGCATATTTCGCTAGCTTCGTTGCTGATATTTCTCTGTAGTTTGTTTTACGTGCATCCTCTTGCAAGCTAGGGTGCTTGACAGCTTTGCATTTATCGCGACATAGACACGCCGCAGTTGCGTGTCGTTGTCGGACCCAGCCTCTTTTTGCCTGCAGACAGCATATAGCCGCACTCTCTTTCATTCCGAGGCATTTTAGCCGGGAAATTTCGTCGTTCATGTTTCGCCAAGAAATCAGTGTACTATCTTTCATTCCGTCTTGTTCTTACCTTTTCCAATACGAGAAGCGGAACATGTCTCGGTATAATATCTACAGCCTGTTAGACTGGGTATACGGTGGTGTGGACCCCAAGTTCGAAGGAAACGGGGGGCCGGAGTGTGCCGCCTTCCTCTCCCCACAACAGCGAATCAACGAAAGCTTGGTCATGATTTTTATATCCATCATAGAGGTAATACTGGCACTAAGAAAGATCAACATTTCAAAAGAACTGAAAGAAATCGCGAAGGGAGGCGGAAAGGCCGAGGAAGACAGCTTGGGTAAAAACTTGTTGCTGGTGGCTCTGTGTATGACTTTCGGAGTGGAGGTGGGCTTCAAGTTTGCGACGAAGACGGTGATCTATCTCCTGAATCCCTGTCACATTGTCACCATGGTTCAGGTACGCATGCAAGAACATTAAACAGGCTACTAATTTTCGGTCTGATGATTTGTAGCTACACAGTGGTATGTTTTCGTAAAGGCGGTGTAGCGATGTATCCTACTTTGGAACAGTGAAAATCGTTTTGTTGGGCTAAGTTCCCTTAAATGACCACACCATTCAACAAGCCTATGCAGGTAGGTACAAGGAAGAAATTGATTCCATAAGCTAAGCCTAACCATAGCTTATCTTCTTGTGAATCAAAACATAACTTAAGGGCAAAATAATAAAACTGAAATAGCGTGCTTATTTAGTTACAGTATTATGAATAATGAAAGCAATAAGCTAACTTTGCCTGGGATCTAATTTCAACCCAGACTCGTCTACTTGAACAGTTGATTTAGCACCTTTTGTAAACTCATAATGGATAAATGGGCTACTATAAGGCAAGCATGAATGAATAATTGTTGAAAATATGAATACAGTAGCCTTTGCAAAGAAATGATCAGAAAATTTTAACTATCTGTCCACCAGTGATAGTACATTAAGTGCAACATGTCATTAAGGAACAAGGATAGAGGGATAGAGCAAACATGCCTGCATTTTCTCCTCTGTGAAGGTGTTCTCTATTTAAATGATTGCACTGCTGTGTTCTGTTACTGCTGTGTTCCCCCAACCTCCTGGCATAACAGTCCTCTCCTGTGTGTGGCCTGTAGGGTGTGAAATAGTCACTGGCTCTCCTGTAGTACTGTGTGGCCTGTAGGGTGTAAAATAGTCACTGGCTCTCCTGTGGTACTGTGTGGCCTGTAGTGTGTGAAGTCCCTGAATCTCCTTTGGCTATTAAGTGGACTAAACCGAGTCATGCTGTATTAAGTGGACTTAGCTTAGCCATACTGTATTAAGTGGACTAAACCGAGCCATACTGTATTGAGTGGACTAAGCTAAGCCATACTGTATGAAGTGAACTAAGCTTAGCCATACTGTATTAAGTGTGGGGCGACATAACTCAGGAGGTAAGAGCGGTTGTCTGGCAGTCGGAGGGTTGCCGGTTCGATCCCCTACCCTGGGCATGTCGAAGTGTCCCTGAGTAAGACACCTTACCCCTAATTGCTCTGGTGAATGTGAGGCATCAATTGTAAAGCGCTTTGGATAAAAGCGCTATATAAATGCAGTCCATTTACCATTTAAGTGGACTAAACTTAGCCATACTGTATTAAGTGGACTAAGCTTAGCCGTGCTGTATTAAGTGGACTAAGCTTAGCCATACTGTATTAAGTGGACTAAGTTTAGCCATACTGTATTAAGTGGACTAAGCATAGCTATACTGTATTAAGTGGACTAAACTTAGCTATACTGTATTAAGTGGACTAAGCTTAGCCATACTGTATTAAGTGGACTAGGGAAAACCTGCAGGGTCATAGGATTACATGCAGGACAGGCTGAAAGCAGCTTAAATAGACTTATTTCGACGTCTAATTTTGCAGCTCTCTTCTTTTACATCTGTGTTCAGCTGATAGGCTCTGTACCGTTAGCCAGCGCTCAGCAAGCCTGTAACAGCCCTGAGGAGCATGGCCAGGACAATTTATAAAGAATCAGGAAGGTTTGTTCAGCACAACGGCTGCTTCATACAGATTTCTGCAGGTATCTGTCAGCCAGCAGTGCCTCTGGAAGCAGGTCTGCAGGAAGTCCAGTGTTTGCACCTGTTTGTGTGAGCATTTGCATGTTCTTTGTGCTCTTTGTCATGGTGGCTTCAGGGAGTTCATTTGTTCATGTTTATTTTACATTTGAGGAACAGTATATCGAAAACAGTGTCTCTGAGCGCTTCTTTGGAGCTGTAAATACAGAAATAGGCTGGCAGCACCCCCCCCGGGTGAGCTGAAGTGCTTGTCCCCCCCTGAACCGCAGTCGTGTCCCCCTGCGCAAGCTGAACCGCAGCCGTGTCCCCCTGGGCGAGCTGAAATGCAGCTGTGTCCCCCTGGGCGAGCTGAAATGCAGCCGTGTCCCCCTGGGCAAGCTGAAATGCAGCCGTGTCCCCCTGGGTGAGCTGAACTTCCCGTGTCCCCCTAGGTGAGCTGAAACGCAACCGTGTCCCCCTGGGCGAGCTGAAATGTAGCCGTGTCCCCCTGGGTGAGCTGAACGGCAGCCGTGTCCCCCTGGGCGAGCTGAACCACAGCTGTGTCCCCTTGGGCAAGCTGAAGTGCGTGTACTTTTTAAAAAGACACGTGCTGCAGTCCGTGCTCTGATCTGCCTTTTTGATTGGTCAGTTCTATACAATGTTCTGGGTAGTTTTATTTTTAGAATTTTAAAAGCAAATGCGTTGATAAAGCAAAACAACACCTGGCTTTTTGTCACAGTAATTCTTAAGGGTTTTCATTTGTGTTTAACACAGTTCATACATTCCATTTCCACTGTTCCAGTTGGTCTTATCTTTGCGTTTACACAGATCTGGGCGTTTCTATGTGCTGTCTATTTCAAGGCTAATATTTGGCAGTTAAATAAAAAGCCTGGTACTGGCCAAGTGTAGCCAGTTTTCCACTGTGCCTTTTACCGGGATGCACAGCGAGGGCCAATCCCAGGTTTTTATGAGCTTATTGCTCTGATTTATTTATTAATAAGTCCAGTCTTTTATTTGTTCTTACATGTTTGATAAAGTCATGAGCTACAATTGCAGACTGCACATGAAAAATTTTACTGTGTCTGATGTGGGAATGAACCAGAACTGGTGTTTACAGCTGTTAAGAAATGAAGTCAGAATGTTTGGCAGGGAGGTTGTAACGATACATTGATCATTGATGTATACCCTGATTGATGTATCAGTTCAAAGGGCAACAATCCACATCCAATCTTCAAAAGACTACAACGAGCAAAAATTAATCTGCACCGTTACGAAAGTATGAAAAATACTTTTTTGACAGCACAAGCATCTTATTTCTTCTTGCCCAAGATGGTCTTGACAGCAGAGCTGCAGAGAGTGGAGCCGTATTCTAGTGGTTTGCTCTCTTGCAACTCTGCCAACATCGTTGTTTATGCTTCCGATTCGTCCTCATCTCTTGTGTTAATGCTGCTTTTCCTTCTGTTAAACGTGACATCAGTCTTTACACACGTAACCTGATTTTGGTTGTATGTGTGCATTGTAACTGGATTATGTGAGCTGTGTGCTATCATGGTGAAACCTTGAGGGTTACACCCCTAATTAGCAGACCAGCTCTCCAGGGCTGGAGCTGTTCCCCCCTGCTCAACTTTGTAGTAACTGCGGGTCAGAGGTGGGCGGAGTCTTCATGCTGTGGTGTGAGCTGGTCAGAGGTGGGCGGAGTCTTCATGCTGTGGTGTGAGCAGGTCAGAGGTGGGCAGAGTCTTCATGCTGTGGTGTGAGCGGGTCAGAGGTGGGCGGAGTCTTCATGCTGTGGTGTGAGCAGGTCAGAGGTGGGTGGAGTTTTCATGCTGTGGTGTGAGCAGGTCAGAGGTGGGCGGAGTTTTCCTGCTGTGGTGTAAGTGGGTCAGAGGTGGGCGGAGTCTTCATGCTTTGGTGTGAGCGGGTCAGAGGTGGGCGGAGTCTTCATGCTGTGGAGTGAGCGGGTCAGAGGTGGGCGGAGTCTTCATGCTGTGGTGTGAGCCGGTCAGAGGTGGGCCCTCATTTACTGCTCACTCTCTCCTCCGTTCACTGCTCTGTCTCTCCCTCCCTCCCCTCATCCCTTGATTAAAGGGGTCCTGCCAACTGGACTCTCTCTCTAAACTTTATCTCTGCAGCATTGCAGCCTCCATAAGGCTGCTGTTGAGTCAGAACATTGACTTAATTGATGAGGGGAGATTGCTGCTCAGGCAGCAGGACCAATCACAGGGTTACTGCTGCCTAAAGTGGCCAATCACAGGGTTACTGCTGCCTAAAGTGGTCAATCACAGGGTTACTGCTGCCTAAAGCGGCCAATCACAGGGATACTGCTGCCTAACGCAGCCAATCACAGGGTTACTGCTACCTAAAGCAGCCAATCATAGGGTTACTGCTGCCTAAAGCCGCCAATCACAGGTTTACTGCTGCCTAAAGCAGCCAATCACACTGTTACTCCAGGTATTTTACCTGATATCCTGCTTTGGGCCCCATCTGGCACCTGGATCCACTTTTCGTCCATTTGTTGACGGAACACACCGCTCATCACATGGTGCAGCAGTGAGTTGCTTTAATATTCACTCCTGCAAGCAGTACGGGATCTCCCAGCATACCTGTACAAATAAGAGTTTCTCTTTAAACTGGGAAATACCAACTTAACTTTTCATATGGGTGTTGATTTTAACAAGCACAGTTTATACTTAGAAATTAGAATTTGCTCTCCATGGTAAAAGGGGTCAAAACATTACATGGAAAATGGTCACAAATCAGCGAAAGCAAAAACACTGCAGTAGGGTTGTTTCTTCAAATGTTACATTGGCCAATAGGACGGGCCAGGATGAGGAAGCTTTCTCAACCCAAATTACCTGGGGAATTAACTCACCTGGGTGACTCAGAGTCTGCATCCTGTGGAGCCCTGATGTGCGAGATCTCTGGCATATTGGCTCGGCTTCACTGATTGGATCAGTAAAGATGTGCTTCAGTCATGTGCCGCCCCTATAGCTGACTCAGCCAATTGGAAAGAAGGTTTTAGTCATAGGAATCAGAGTTGATTATTCTGTGTAAAACATCAGTTGCCATGTAGGCAAATATATTTTATATATATATATTTTTTTTAACAAGTAGCTTATGTTCCTGGCTGGTCAGGGTTAGGGTTGGGGCAGGGCTTACCGCTGTGTAGGGTCTTCACAGCAGTAAGGCCTGCTGGGGGTGTCCTGTTGCCCAGCCTGGGTTGGGGAGCAGCTGAGCAGTCTGGTGGTGTAGTTTTATTACAGTACTGCTGGTGACAGTCACACACAGGCACACTGCATGATAAGTTGTTCATTTGTGCTTCGTGAGATTTGTATTGGTAGTGAATGTTTGCCCATGGCAAGCTTTTTTTGTTTGCTTTAAAGCAGTTTGAGCAAACCTTTTCACTTTTACAAACATAACGCTCTG
>CM077292.1:267500-275000 GCA_039654925.1 Anguilla pacifica | reverse complement strand
ACCCAAACCCACAGACTGTGTGTGTGTGTGTGTCAGGCTGTGTGTGTGTAGGGTGTGTGTGTGGGTTTGTGCGGGTGTAGGGTGTGTGTGAGTGTGTGTCGGGGTGTGTGTGTACCTGTGCGTGTGTCGGGGTGTGTGTGTGTACCTGTGCGTGTGTCGGGGTGTGTGTGTACATGTGCGTGTGTCGGGGTGTGTGTGTACATGTGCGTGTGTCGGGGTGTGTGAGTGTGTGTATGTGTACGTGTGCGTGTGTTGGGGTGTTTGTGAGTGTGTGTGGGTTTGTGCGTGTGTAGGGTGTGTGTGTACATGTGCGTGTGGTGGTGTGTGAGTGTGTGTACGTGTGCGTGTGTCTGTGTGTGTGTATCATATGATGCATCACGTTAAGAGACAGTCAGACTGCTTCTATAAATAAGCCTTTGTCCTGACAGCCCCGCCGTGCCTGAAAGTTCCAGGCATTTTTAGTCACTTTATGGAGATAAAAGCGGGACAGGAGAGGGCAGGAGCTCCTGCTGGAGAGCCTAATTATTTATTACATGTATCCTGTTACCAGCCCTCATACCACACGCCCTGCGCAAGCCCATAATCATCAGAACATACTGTAGCTGCTGAACGCTGTGCATTCATAATTATCAGTGATAGATGTTCCACGTTTTGCAGTAGATGAGGGTGTGTTCGGAGGAGTGGAACTCCTCCCTCCTGGCTCAAGGCTGCTGTGGTAGTGTCCCCTGCGGGAACTGAGCCTGCACCAAAACCCCAGTACGATCATGGGCCACTGCCCCGGCAGAGCTAAGGGGGTATAACAGGGAAAGGGGTGGAGCTTAGGGGTGTAACAGGGAAAGGGGCGGAGCTTAGGGGTGTAACAGGGAAAGGGGCAGAGCTTAGGGGTGTAACAGGGAAAGGGGCAGAGCTTAGGGGTGTAACAGGGAAAGGAGCGGAGCTTAGGGGTGTAACAGGGAAGGGGCAGAGCTTAGGGGTGTAACAGGGAAGGGGCGGAGCTTAGGGGTGAAACAGAAAGGGGCAGAGCTTAGGGGTGTAACAGGGAAAGGAGCGGAGCTTAGGGGTGTAACAGGGAAAGGGGCGGAGCTTAGGGTGTAACAGGGAAAGGGGCAGAGCTTAGGGGTGTAACAGGGAAAGGAGCAGAGCTTAGGGGTGTAACAGGGAAAGGAGCAGAGCTTAGGGGTGTAACAGGGAAAGGGGCAGAGCTTAGGGGTGTAACAGGGAAAGGGGCAGAGCTTAGGGGGTGAAACAGAGAAAGGGCGGAGCTTTTGGGGTACAACAGGGAAAGGGGCAAAGCTTATGGAGTATAACGGAGAAAGGGGCGTAGCTAAGTTGTTTTTCTACACCCATCCATCTGTCCATCTTCTTGTGCAGCTTTAACTGATGATACTTGACTAGGGCTTTCTCTTTAGGGACACAATACACTGGTTAAGTCCACACTGAGTCTTTTGGGCTAGCGGTACTGCAGTGTTAGCATCCCACACTGGGGGTGTTTTAGGCTACCGGTACTGCGGTGTTAGCATCTCACACTGTGAGTGTTTTGGGCTAGTGGTACTGAGTCTTTTGGGCTACCAGTACTGCAGTGTTAGCATCTTACACTGTGAGTGTTTTGGGCTAGCGGTACTGAGTGTTTTGGGATAGCAGCACTGAGTCTTTTTGGCTAGCGGTACTGAGTGTTTTGGGCTAGCAGCACTGAGTCTTTTTGGCTAGCGGTACTGAGTGTTTTGGGCTAGCGGTACTGCAGTGTTAGCGTCTCACTCTGTGAGTGTTAAGGGCTAGCGGTACTGAGTGTTTTGGGATAGCAGCACTGAGTCTTTTTGGCTAGCGGTACTGAGTGTTAAGGGCTAGTGGTACTGAGTGTTTTGGGCTAGCAGCACTGAGTCTTTTTGGCTAGCGGTACTGAGTGTTAAGGGCTAGCGGTACTGAGTGTTTTGGGCTAGCGGTACTACAGTGTTAGCGTCTCACTCTGTGAGTGTTAAGGGCTAGCGGTACTGAGTGTTAGCGTCTCGCTCTGTTCCCGGCGCGTGGGTCTGTAGGGAATTCCTGGGATGGGGTGCCGAGCGCCAGGGCCAGACAGCGTGTCACTCACAGCCTTAATTGGAAAGTCCGCTGCGCTGCTGGAATGTGTCATGGGGCAGTGAAGTCACCCCCCTGCACGCACCTGGGGCGTGGCCTCTACTGAGAGGGGTCAGATTCGCTTAGGCGATCCAAAAAAAGCACGTAGTAAGACCAGTCTCAGTTCCAATACGATTCAGCTGCATCCTTGCCAGTCAAAGTAAAATGTTCATCAAAGTAAGGCTGTCAATCAAAAGTAGCATCATAACCATCTCAGCCTGCAGAAGTTGCTTGGGAAACTGTTATTTAACAAAGGATTGCAGGAATGCTGTTTATTGGGGCCAAATCAGAAAGCTGACAGCTGAAAATAGAGTGGCCTTCTACAGTGATCCTGTATACAATGAAATCATAGCTGTGATTTGAGTTTGAGTATTCCGAGGGAGAGTTCCATAATAAAACTGATGGGCTGGATTTTTGCATTGAAAAGCAGCGATCCTGTGCAGTGTTGTGGGATTAGCGGGATTAGCGATCCGGATGCCCAGCGCCTCTCTTTGTGAGAGCTCTTTCAGCGCCCGGACCCCAAAAATGTGACTGAGTCACGGTGCATTCACCACCCCGATGCTGGAGGGGTCATATCAGGGCAGCCGATCTCCACAGAGCCGCTCGGTCTGGAGCTGGACGCTGCAGAGATGAGGGGAGAGAGGGAGAGGGAGGGATGGAGAGAGGGAGAGGGAGGGATGGAGGGAGGGAGAGAGAGACAGAGAGAGACAGAGGGAAAGACACAGAGAGAGACACAGAGTGGGAGAGACAGAGAGAGAGACACAGAGAGAGAGAAAGAGAGCTTTCTGTCCGTCTGTTCACTAATGAAATGCTGTCAGTATGAACAGACAGGTGCCTGTAATGGCCTGATGCCCCTGCTGGCGTTTCAGGGGGTGGCATGATGCACAGCGGCAGCAGCGGGTCTGTTTCTCAGTAGGGGTGACTCCCTGTTTCTGACTCCGTTTTTGACTCCCTGGTTTTGACTCCCTGTGTTTGACTCCTCCCTGTTTTTCCTCTGCAGACTGCAGGTCCACATGCTGAACGGAGCCCTGCTTGCCCTCCTCTTCCCCGTCGTCAACACCCGGCTGGTAAGAGCGCGGACCGCTGGGACCGCTGCGCTCAGTGTGTTCAGTGTGTTCTGTGTGTTCAGTGCGCTCAGTGTGTTCAGTGCGCTCAGTGCACTCTGTGTGTTCAGTGTGTTCAGTGCACTCTGTGTGTTCTGTGTGTTCAGTGCGCTCAGTGTGTTCTGTGCGTTCAGTGCGCTCAGTGTGTTCAGTGCGCTCAGTGCACTCTGTGTGTTCAGTGTGTTCAGTGCGCTCTGTGTGTTCTGTGTGTTCTGTGCGTTCAGTGCACTCTGTGTGTTCTGTGTGTTCTGTGTGTTCAGTGCCTTCAGTGCACTCTGTGTGTTCAGTGCGCTCTGTGTACGTTAGGGCTTCTTCCAGGAGCATCTTCACAGAACTCCATCCAGATCACCGCACTGCTGATGAGCTCACAGGCTTGTTATTTTAAAAGTGGGATTTGCGCTGTCCTGCCGCAGGTTTCAGACGCATCTCTGCACAAAAGAGTTTTCTCACGGCGACACGACTCCAGCCTCCGTTCAGTCAGCACGTCAACAGCAGAGCTCGTATATGTTTGAGTTTATTATAATATTACCGTATGTGTTGGATTCTATCTGAGCCTCCCAGAAAGTGAAGACAAATCTCCGTCAGTACTGTTCTGTAAAGAAGGGATTGGGGATCGGTGAAGAGTGGCAGTTCGGCCTCCTCCTGTCTTTACCCCCCAGCAGGGGTGGAAGGCAGTAGCGCTGTGTTTAATGCACCTGTCCCACACCGAGGCGGAAATCGAGCCAAGATCAAATCTGTTCTCTTCACCACGCCGGTTACAAACACAGAACCCCCACCTTCCCGAGCCAGCCAGTGTCTGAGTGCTGTTTGAGTGCTGAGGAACACAAAGGGCCCTGCTCCTGGCTGTGAGGAAGCTGAAACCAGGTCAGGTGTTTGTTTAAATGGGGGTTCGGCTCCCCACATGTCTCAGAATGTTGCTGTAACCACGGCCACCGAGTCCCGGGCTGTTTGACTGGTTTTCTGTTGTCTGGCTGCATTGTTGCAAAGCAAGAATGACAATAAATGTCATATTGAGTTACTGCTGAGGGAGCTGTAAAATGGCCCCTGGTGTTTCTCTCAGTGTTACGTTACTGAGAGAGCAGTTTCCCTGAGCTCTAAACACTGCCACACAAAGGGGAAGGCCAGGTGTAAACACAGCCACACAGAGGGGAAGGCCGGGTGTAAACACTGCCACACAGAGGGGAAGGCCGTGCGTAAACACAGCTGCACAGAGGGAAGGCTGGGTATAAACACAGCTGCACAGCGGGGAAGGCCGGGTGTAAACACAGCCTCAGAGAGGGGAAGGCCAGGTGTAAACACAGCCACACAAGGGGGAAGGCCGGGTGTAAACACAGACGCACAGAGGGGAAGGCCAGGTGTAAACATAGCCACAGAGAGGGGAAGGCCAGGTGTAAACACAACCACAGAGAGGGGAAGGCCAGGTGTAAACATAGCCACAGAGAGGGGAAGGCCAGGTGTAAACACAACCACAGAGAGGGGAAGGCCAGGTGTAAACACAACCACAGAGAGGAGAAGGCCAGGTGTAAACACAGCCACACAGGGGAAGGCCAGGTGTAAACACAGCCGCAGAGAGGGGACATTCCCAACTCGGACTAAAGAAAAATGGGAAATTGTGTCATTATCCTGTGATCGCCTGAGATTGGTGCACAGGATTGTGGGAAAGATCGAACTATTAATCTGCAGCTAGAGAGGGGACGCAAAGACTAGTTGCTAGGAGACTGTCAGGTGCAGGTGACAAATGTTCGAAGGCTGTGATGCTGTGCCACATTCTCATGCTGCTCACTATGTATGCACCAGTTCTGCAGCTACATGCAAACTGGGACAAACAGAATGACATTATTGCTCTTCCTACTTCACCCACTTTGTTCATATTTTTAATTTGGCCATAGTTTTTCAGAAAACCTGAGCAGTTGTTTACAGAATAAATTTTGACCGTAGAAGCTTTTGCTCAGATGTTGAATTAAAATTCCTGTTGCTTCTATAAAGGCTAACCCAGCTTACACAAACATTCCCTCTGCACTGTCCATTGCAGTAAAAATAAGGGGAAAACATTCTCACCATCCTGGCAGACTCACAGTTTACTTGTGCAAGTCTTGTTTTGCAGGCCCCTCTCTTGTGCGAGTCTTGTTTTGCAGGCCCCTCTCTTGTGCGAGTCTTGTTTTGCATCCCCCTCTCTCGTGCGAGTCTTGTTTTGCATCCCCCTCTCTCGTGCGAGTCTTGTTTTGCAGGCCCCTCTCTCGTGCGAGTCTTGTTTTGCAGGCCCCTCTCTCGTGCGAGTCTTGTTTTGCAGGCCTCTCTCTTGTGCGAGTCTTGTTTTGCAGGCCCCTCTTGTGTGAGTCTTGTCTTGCAGGCCCCTCTCGTGTGAGTCTTGTTTTGCATCCCCCTCTCTTGTGCAAATCTTGTTTTGCAGGCCCCTCTCTGTGCAAATCTTGTTTTGCAGGCCCCTCTTGTGCATATCTTGTGCACTGCAGTCCCCTTGTCCTGTGCTGTCTTTATAAGATGTTTTTACTGCCACAGTAATGGCCTGATGCCCCTCTTGTGAGATAATGTCCTGTTTCCCTTGGTCCCATTGTAAACCATTACAGGTTATTCTGTGTAATGGAACCCGTAACACTGTGGGGTGTGTATCATTACCATGCACAAGGTTTTCACACGTGTCTTTACTGATGTGCTGTTATAATCTGTGGTCTCTTCACAGCTCCCATTTGAAAAGGAAGTGTACTACATCCAGCACTCTATGCTCTACCTCGTCCCCATCTACCTCTTCAGGAAAGGAGGTGGGTTTCTGTCATGGTGGCCCTCAGAGTGACACACTGACCGGCCAATCAAACTGCACAGAACAGAAAGAAGTACATGCAACTGCGCCTGAACAAGCTTCAGCTGCAAAACCGCAAGTGATGGACAAAATCCAGTGGCTTTCCACTGATAGGTCAGCTGGAAATACTGTCTGAATCAGACTATGGGCCCGATCTGGCACTACTGCTACACTCCACATTTTTCTTTCAGTGGCCAAAGCAATTTCAAACAATCAAAGTGAACGCCAAATATAGAAAGTCAGTGAAAGGTTGTGTGTGTGTGTGTGTGTGCATATGTGTTTCTATATGGAAAGCCAACATGTATAAGCCAAGTTTCATATTATATTCTTATCATAAACAGGTTATTGGTTATTTTAAAACACATTTAGTAAACTATTTAAAAAATGTACAAAATGTGAGTATACAATTCTTAATACAACAGTTCCAATTTATAAGGTCTAGACTTTCTAAAATGAGTGAATTTTGGTGTGAATCTGAAATGACCCACATTTCTCTGTGTGCTCGTGCTTATTTAGTGCTTTGCTGCTTCTGCAATATTTTACTGCAGTTCGTTCATATTTCACATAAACCTGCTTCTGTGTTGGGAAAATAACATATCGATATTATTTCAGATCCAGAATAAAACTGCGCAAATAAAAATGAGAAACAGAGAAATTAGTCTGTAGAGGAAGGCGGAATATGATGAGAAATGCATAAATATGAAGAAGCAGGAATGCAGTGCTTTAGTGATCCAGGGAGGGTGTGGTACGGCTGCACCATGGAGACATACTGAGAGACAGCACCATCTAGTGTCCATTTACCATCATTACCAGTAACAGAATAATGGCGCACGTGTGGTTTCTTTTTGACACATTAGGAGATTCCAGGAGTATGAAATGAATATCTACAGCATCTTGAGATTTGGGAGACCGTAAGCGTGTTGAGTGTGCGGGAGAAACGTTAGCGTGTTGAGTGTGCAGGAGAGACGTTAGCGTGTTGAGTGTGCGGGAGAGACGTTAGCATGTTGAGTGTGCGGGAGAGACGTTAGCGTGTTGAGTGTGCGGGAGAGACGTTAGCGTGTTGAGTGTGCAGGAGAGACGTTAGCGTGTTGAGTGTGCAGACCGTAAGCATGTTGAGTGTGCGGGAGAAACGTTAGCATGTTGAGTGTGCAGGAGAGACGTTAACGTGTTGAGTGTGCGGGAGAGACGTTAGCGTGTTGAGTGTGCAGGAGAGACGTTAGCGTGTTGAGTGTGCAGACCGTAAGCATGTTGAGTGTGCGGGAGAGACGTTAGCGTGTTGAGTGTGCAGGAGAAACGTTAGCGTGTTGAGTGTGCAGGAGAGACGTTAGCGTGTTGAGTGTGCGGGAGAGACGTTAGCGTGTTGAGTGTGCGGGAGAGACGTTAGCATGTTCTGTTCTCTCCGCAGGCATGTACAGGCCTGAGCCGCTGGGGGACATGTGGTGGGCGTTGCTGTCCACGGGGATCCTGTTC
>CM077292.1:157500-265000 GCA_039654925.1 Anguilla pacifica | reverse complement strand
GTGTGTCGGTGCAGGCTGGGTTTGGAGTCAAATGGGGCACGGGGGAGCCGTAATTAAAGCCGCTCTGCCCAGCTCCGCCCACCAGCACCCTATTCAGGAGCCCAGGACCAGCCTGCAAAACCACACAGTCAAGTACACTACCACCCAACCCCAGACCCCCCTCCCGCCACGCGTTACTGTGCTCTCCGCCTTCAGGCCAACATTTCTACACTCTCACCCCCCCAGGTCACCGAGGTCAACCTGAACAACATGCTGTGCCCGGCGGTGTCGGACCCCTTCTATGGGCCCTGGTACCGGGTGTGGGCCACCGGGCACCAGACCCTGCTGACGCTGGTGCACGGGAAGGTTCTGACCCTGCTGTCACACAGCACCGGGCCTGCCTGGCGCCACCTGCTGGACAGCCTGCGACTGCGCAACAAGAAGCTGGACTGACCTGAGACCGACCGGACACGATCCACCCTCCCCTCCCACCCCAGCGACTGTTTTGAGCTCTTTTACTTTCAACTCGTATCGTATCGTACTAGTCAACATGAGCGTTTGTGTTTTACTCATCCTGGGGTCAGTGAGAAACTCGGCGTGCTGCGGTTGCCGGGCGTGGTTACGCTTGTGACAGTTTGAGCTCAGAGGTGCACCGGCCTTATTTCTGAGCAGACCTTCCAAACTCGCAGGACTCCTGGCTCATAAATGGGCCGTTTTAAATTCTTTCATCCGGCGGTGGCACGCCACCGTTTCCAGGTGCACAGTTCAGTCCTCGTTCGTTTAAATGTGGGTTCGCCTTACCCCAAAAAACATTTGTATTGTGTGGCTGTTTAATCTGCTGTAAAGGGTGGTGGTGTTTAATCCACCTCACTGTGTGGGGTGCTCATGGGGGGGGGGGGGGGAGTGGGGGGGCGTCTCCACTGCTGAACAGGGTGTAGTGTTCTACAGAGAGGGAGGAGCCCTGGGCATAGTCCCACCAAAAGCCTCGCCCAGCCTGTGGATTGGTACTGCAGTGAATTCTGGGAAAGAGGGCCTAGCCAATGAGGAACAGATTAGCAACTGAGAAGCCCCTCCCCCTGGGACCTTGTCAGATAGACATTGGACCCACATTCTAGCCTCCTGTGGGAAAGGGATGTGTTTTCTCTGAATTGTATATATATTAAGCATTCACCAGATGTGGGGACTTTTTGTACATTAATCCAGTGAATCTGTACTGTGCTGTATTGGAAATAAAGTATTATCTCTGTTTAAAAGATGTCTATTTCAAATGTATTTTCCATCAATCTGTTGAATTCCATTTTCCATGCGTCTACACTGCTGCATCTGAAATGCTTTTTCTGTTACAGTACTGTACTGGGGATAGACATGGACTGTGTTCATGACTTCTATTTAAAAATATACAGCATCTAGTAGCCATTACGGTAGCTGGCTATGCTAAGTCACACCTGCCAGGCACCAAACAGAAAATAAACACTAACATAGTCCCTATTTTCTGTTTGGTAGAAGGTGTGACTTGGCTAAAATATTTAAAAACAGCACATTTAGTAACAATTACAGTAGCTGGCAAAGTAGAGGTCATGTGACCAAACTGTGGTTTAACTGGTAAAGTTCAATAATTCTTTATCTTGACTGGGACAGAAAAATGAATGGAATATTTCATACTTACGTCTGGGCATAGCAAACGCTGAAAACACATCTCAGTGATAATTCCCTCCTAAAGAGTCCAAAGACCCAATCAGAGATGGTTACATGGCAGAGCACCAGATTTCATTTGACAAAAATTACATCATAGCACAGACTTTTCCAGAAGGTCAGGAATGTGATAACCAAGCTCTGGATACCTGGACAGTGTAGCATGAAGGTTCAAAGAAAGAATGTGAGATGCTTACAGCACCTTGAGGTCATCCAGTGCCATGTCCAATGTGAACTGCACATACAGCTTGGGGGCCAGGGGTAGGTCTCATTGCTCTGATGCGATGCATTTAAGCTGCCCAACCCTGGTCCTGAAGAGCCAAAAGCATTGCCACTCAACAAACAGCTTCACTCAACAAACAGGTTCACTCAACAGTGGGGGGCAGGGTGGGAGGTAGGGTGGGGGAGGCAGAGTATGGGGGCACGGTGGGAGACCAGGGTGGGGGGCAGGGTGGGAGACCAGGGTGGGGAAGGCAGGGTGGGAGACCAGAGTGGGGAAGGGTGGGGAAGGCAGGGTGGGGAAGGTAGGGTGGGAGACCAGGGTGGGGAAGGCAGGGTGGGAGACCAGGGTGGGGAAGGGTGGGGGATGCAGGGTATGGGGACACGGTGGGAGACCAGGGTGGGGGGCAGGGTGGGAGACCAGGGTGGGGAAGGAAGGGTGGGAGACCAGGGTGGGGAAGGGTGGGGAAGGCAGGGTGGGGGACCAGGGTGGGGAAGGCAGGGTGGGGGACCAGGGTGGGGAAGGCAGGGTGGGGGACCAGGGTGGGGAAGGTAGGGTGGGAGACCAGGGTGGGGAAGGCAGGGTGGGAGATCAGGGCGGGGAAGGGTGGGGAAGGCAGGGTGGGGGACCAGGGTGGGGAAGGCAGGGTGGGGGACCAGGGTGGGGAACCCAGCTGTAGATAAAACACATCTCCTTCTGACCTCTTGCGTCAGGAGCGATTTAGCGGGTCGGGTTTTGATGGCGGGAGCAAGCACTGATCGGGCCACAAACTTCCAGTGAGAATCTGCAGCGTAACACTGGGCCAATCGGAGAATAATTCCCACAGAACGACACAAACAAAATGAGATCTGACACACAAACTATCTTTTAACTGGATTTTTAAATTTTTTTATTGGATAAATGATTTTAAAAGGTAATAACAATAGTGTTTAAAACTACAATATCTCCATAGCCAGAGCTCACATACCCACTGATAACCATCCATATAGATCCCCCCTCCCCCCACACACTTTTTTGTTTTTCATTTTTCTTTTTTCCTTTTTTTTGGGAGCCATACTATCATGTTAAATGCCCATTTCAAGTTTCATCACACTAACAGCAATTGAATGTGGAAGGAAAGAGGATCTAGTTCTAAAGGGGAGGGTGTTTTTCCCAGGTCTCGTATTTTTCCATCAACATTTTCAAGTTAATAAGCGAAAATAAAGATCAGAAATAAAAGTTTGGGAGTGGGTGGGGGCCACGCCAGGCGGCCGGGCCACCCCATCACTGAGCTCCAGTTGGCCAGTGACACATTCCAACTCATCCTTTCAATTTTACAACATAGAAAACCACTAAAATAATTTAGAAACTAGATCCAAAAATTTTTTTTTTGAAAAGAATCATTTCTGATGTACAAAACAGTCATTTCATTTTTTTCTATTTTTTTTTTTTTTTTAAAGAGTATTTTCTTAGAAAAGTTTCAAACACAAGTTTATTGTAGTTCTTATTCATTTCATTTATTATTATTATTATTTTTATTTTATTTTTTTATTTGTATAACTATCAGTGCGATTGTTTACCAGTGCAGCTACTGGGCCCAGAGTAAAGAAAAGAGGCTATTTTCATCATTTTAAACAATAATAAAAATAAGGATAAACGCTTCTTTTTATATAAAGAATCACTGCTGGTCTTTAAGAAACCCATAAATCTAAGAGGCACGCTATGGGCTTTTCCTTTTACAAAATGATAATAATAATAACAATGAAAACAAACAACAACAACAAAAAGGTGTGCAACCAGTTCTTTAGCCATGTGGGGCTCCCCAAGGCTCCTCCCCATGGCAACAATGAGATTCGCTGAACAAATGTTACTCAACAAAACAAATAAAAAAGGTTAGAAATCGTACAAAAATTCTTAAAAAAAAAAAAAAAAAAAAGAATTAAATGGACAAGAAAAACTGTTGCAGGGAGAATTTTTGGAAGGACAGGAAGGCAGGGCTGGAGAGAGCAGCATTTAAACATGGCTGGAGGCATCTTTGGTTCGGTGGAACACACACAGGTCATGTGAGCCTACACACTCCAGACACAACGAGCAGAAGGAGAACACAAGAGAGCGAGAGCGGCGTGCTCTGTGGGGCAAGAGCGGCATGCTCTGTGGGGCAAGAGCGGCGTGCTCTGAGGGGCAAGAGCGGCGTGCTCTGTGGGGTAAGAGCGCCATGCTCTGAGGGGTAACGGTTGAGAGACGCTTTCAGGGGCAGTTACAGGCAGATGGGGCATTTACGGGCGGATGGGGCAGTTACGGGCGGATGGGGCAGTTACGGGCGGATGGGGCAGTTACGGGCGGATGGGGCAGTTACAGGCAGATGGGGCAGTTACAGGCAGATGGGGCAGTTACGGGCGGATGGGGCAGTTACGGGCGGATGGGGCAGTTACGGGCGGATGGGGCACGCTGAGGGAAGCACGGTTACAGCTCTACGTCGTTTCACAATTTACAGGAAAGAGAAGCCAGCAAATGCATCAAATCATTTGATAACATATTGTCAAGCAATGACTGAAGAGAATACAGAAATCTGTCCAATTTGTTGATACAGGAAAAAAATGAAAATGATGTTGTAACATAAATGCTTCCTAATACCCAGCTGGCCACTCCAGCACGAGAGAATAAAAAACCAGAAGCCATGCAAGTACAGCGATGTTCCCAAAGTGCGTTCAGAGGTGGATTCCCAGCACAATCCTTCAAGTATTACGTCACTGGTGCTGAGATGCAGAGTGGAGCTGGCTCTGCTGCAGGAACCCACAAACCAAACCCAGTCGGCAGTGAGGTGGGGTCCCACAGTGCTGTATCTGCAGCAGTGATGTGGGGCCCCACAGAGCTGTATCTGCAGCAGTGATGTGGGGCCCCACAGAGCTGTATCTGCAGCAGTGATGTGGGGTCCCACAGTGCTGTATCTGCAGCAGTGATGTGGGGCCCCACAGAGCTGTATCTGCAGCAGTGATGTGGGGCCCCACAGTGCTGTATCTGCAGCAGTGATGTGGGGCCCCACAGAGCTGTATCTGCAGCAGTGATGTGGGGCCCCACAGTGCTGTATCTGCAGCAGTGATGTGGGGCCCCACAGTGCCGTATCTGCAGCAGTGATGTGGGGCCCCACAGAGCTGTATCTGCAATGTGTGTTTCTCTCATGACCTCACACACACAGGTTCCTCTCCTCCCATTTTTGGTTTGTTGATTCCTACATCAATACTGTTTTGGGTCCTTCAATGGACTTCCCCATATTCCTTGCATGGCATCCAGCCTGTTGCTCCCCTTTCTGATGGAGAGGAGGTCCAGATGAGGTTTAACAGTGGAATGGCCTTAGGCCCTTAACAAGCTGAGCAACAGACACCACCTTAGCAGTACAACATGGCATTCACCTTCAGTGGTTCAGTGTGCAGGACAAGGACAACAATACACAGAGGAACAGGAGTATGGAAAAATAAATAAATAAAAATACTGTGTGCCAAGGGCCCCAGCTAACATGCAACAGTCTGGCAACCTTAGTGTACCGTTCTGCTGAGGTGGCCACACAGCGGCAGACACTGAGAATGCTGCATGTTAGCTGAGCAGAAGCATTCAGTCCTGAAAGGGGGGGCTGGGGGGCTCTGATTTTAGCCGCAGCATTTCCTGTTTCTGTCCAAAGAAAGACCAGCCAGCAGCTGGGGGAGCTGCAGGAGAAACAGGCTTCAGCGTGAACACCGGATTACTGCGGTTGCTTCTGCTGCAGGGAGGGGGCTTGCACAGGGAGCGGCCCATAGGGGGCGCCGCAGAGCCACAGGGATATGTGAGTATTAAAGCGAAATGAAAGCCAGGTCCAGAGAGAACTGCGGCAGGGCAGGGCGGGGCAGGGCGGGGCGGGGCGGGGCGTGACGAGGAGGGGAGGAGTGGGGCGGGGAGGAGTGGGGTGGGCCAGGGCAGGGTAGTGCCCATGCACCCATGGGCACAGAACTGACCCCCTGTCAGAGGACCGTGGAGAGAGAGGGGGGGGGGGGGGGGGGGGGGGGGGGAGAGGGCGATGGTACGGGGGCAGCTCTGCTGGTTAGTGTGACCACGCCCAGTCCAGGAATGAATGCACTCTTTTCATGCCCATCTCCTGCACAGCAACCAGACAAAAAGCCACGCCCTTTGCCCTCCCCGACGAGCAGGGCCACGCCCTTTCCCCCTCCCTCATGAGCAGGGCCACGCCCTTTCACCTCCCCCAGGAGCGGGCCATGCCCTTTCCCCCTCCCCCACGAGCAGGGCCACGCCCTTCCCCCTCCCCCTGGAGCGGGCCACGCCCTTTCCCCCTTCCCCATGAGCAGGGCCACGCCCTTCCCCCTCCCCCTCCCCCAGGAGCGGGCCATGCCCTTTCCCCCTCCCCCACGAGCAGGGCCACGCCCTTCCCCCTCCCCCTCCCCCAGGAGCGGGCCACGCCCTTTCCCCCTCCCCCACGAGCAGGGCCCCGCCCTTCCCCCTCCCCCTCCCCCAGGAGCGGGCCACGCCCTTTCCCCTCCCCCACGAGCAGGGCCACGCCCTTTCCCCTCCCCCACGAGCAGGGCCACGCCCTTTTCCCGCCCTGCGCTGTTGGCCTTGTCCTTTCAAATGGGCAGGATTTGATTTGACCGTCACACTGGTAAGAAACACCTGTAGAACAGATCTGCATATATCAATATAATAACTCTGATATGATAATGAGTCCGCATGAGCAGTCATGTGATGTGGACCGCCCCAACACCAGGTCCGATAGCACCATTTTATTTCTCTTTTTTATATTTCAATAACCTCTAGCATTAGAAGGAGCATGCTAAGGACAAACAATAGGTCTACATTTATACATACATGCAATAAATGTATTGCATATATGTATTAAACATGTACGCAAAAGACTCTACAGCCTTGATTTTGCAGCAGAAAATACTCAGTTTGTGCTGTACTTTAAAAAGGACCAGGAAACTAATGCCAGGCTTCTCTGGTGAGTGCTCCGTGTGTGTGTTTTAAAAAGCAGTCCTTAACTGCCACATACCTTTTAACCAATGGAATAAAACTTAGTCATGGGGGACCTATTAGAAATCCTCCAATACACTCAGCAGCAGTGGAGATGATACTGTCTGAGGAGCTCATTTCAGGCTCGTGGTCGTAATGAAAAAAACTTTATCAGCGGGTGGATCGTCAGCCATCTCCACTAAAAGCTGAACACTGAAACTAAGACGGGCAAATCTCCACTCCTCCAGTTCTCTGTAAAACTGTTCTTCACTGTGGTTATTATTCAGAACGATTCCACGTGGAGTTTGTCCCTTGCAAACTGCTCATGAAAAATCGCTTGTTGCAAATACTTGTTTGTTGTTGAAATGTCTGATAGGATCACCTGTGAAAACAGGAAGTCAGATGAGCAAGAGGTTGGTGAGGTCACATCCCGCCAAATATTTAACTGAGGTCATTACGTGAGGCCCTACTATCCAGAACCTCACTGCAGAGACTCAACCCGGAGAAGCCCGCCACATCAGTGTGCTGGTCCATGATCATCAAATCATTTAAGGCAACAAAACTGAAAAAGGGTTTATTTAGGAGCTCTAGAGATGCTGTGGATGGAATACCAAAAGCCCTTATTTATAAAGAAGGAAAAAAAGACCTAATCTGCAGATCTGGGTGTTTAAGCCATCTTTAACAAATTACAATTATTCCAAGGACTTGCACCATGGAAAACAAAATTATGAAAAGGTCTACGTCATCCTATTTTACATAAGGTTTTATTTATTTTTTACAAAGTAGCGTCTAATACCTACTATTCAACATAGACTGGATTTAACATTACACTAGGATGAGTGGAGTCAGCATTGCCCACAGTCAGTTCATATGAAGGATTCTCTGAAAGCAAGTCGTTTTGTCCTTGGATATTAATTTTGAATAACTGCAGATGGCTTATGCACCCGTCCGAAGCGTTTGAGCGCCTGGTCTGTCCCTGATCTGCCTCCGACTCGTTCACCACTGAGAAATACCACACCTGACCACACCCAAGAAGCCGCTCCACCTCTCCTTTCGGCAGAAAGCGATTATTAAACCACAACAGACCACAATCAAGCTTCAGCATGACAACCACAAAAGTAGCAACAAGTGGAATTTAAAAAATGGTGACAATACGCATTTCCTAGCTTCAATATAACGGCTAAAATATACTGCCTGACATAAGGCATTCATTACTGCTCTGTGATCACGGGCAGGCTTCATCCAGTCATAAAGCTGTCACAGAGCTGTCATAAAGCTGTCATAAGCGGTATGAACGCTCATGAACACTGATGTCCAGGCTGAGGACGGTCTGGAGCAGATGGCCTGCGATGCTGTAAAACCCTTCAGCTAAATCGGCTCTGCTACGCTACGCTCAGCTAGCTCACCCTAACCACAGCACCGAAGCCTGGAGGCGTTTTAAACTGCCCCCCCTCCACCCCCACCCCCCCGCCGCTGACCGGATCCGGGACCGCACGGTGGGATCCCCAGAAACCACAAGAAGTGAGCACAGTGTTCCCCATTTTCACAATGCAAGTACAGCGCTGTCACAACTAAGGTGTGCATTAAAAGAGAAATATGGCTTTTTAGTGGATCTTCCTGTTCAGACACTCAGAGCTTCACTTCTCTCAATAACAGCACAAAGCACTGCGATATAAACCCCTGCTTCTGCCCCCTGACTGAGTGGCACTGCCAGCCTGTCTGCTGCTGCCCTGACTGAATGGCACTGCCAGCCTGTCTGCTGCTGCCCTGACTGACGGGCACTGCCAGCCTGCTTGCTGCTGCCCTGACTGAGTGGCACTGCCAGCCTGTCTGCTGCTGCCCTGACTGAGTGGCACTGCCAGCCTGTCTGCTGCTGCCCTGACTGACGGGCACTGCCAGCCTGTCTGCTGCTGCCCTGACTGACGGGCACTGCCAGCCTGCTTGCTGCTGCCCTGACTGAGTGGCACTGCCAGCCTGTCTGCTGCTGCCCTGACTGACGGGCACTGCCAGCCTGCTTGCTGCTGCCCTGAGTGATGGGCACTGCCAGCTCTGACTAGTTCCAGCCTGATTCTTGAAACCCAAGGTAAGTCACACATCACTGACTGAAAACATTCAGCGATACAACCAATAAAGAACATTTAAAAAATCATTGAAATTCCAAGAAAATGGCTTCCTCTATCACCTAACCCTAACCCTCCATCACTCTTCAGACTACAATAAGAAAAGAAAGAACTGACTGTTAACCATGCCTACGTGATTCGTTTCTGTTTCCAGATGTTATCAGAAGGCCACAAATGCCAAAAGTGAACTCTATAACTTTTAATGGCATCATGATTCATATTTTGGCATTATCCAAATTCCTAATTTATCCAGCGGTTTCAAACATTGTCCAATATACTACAAGTTGGCTTCTAATTGCACGATAATGAAAATAAAACTTGCCTAGCATCTACCTGGGCTAACTGCATTCTATCATACAGCTCTACAATCCTACAATCGTGGTTATACATGAACCTACATCAAGCTTCACCTAGCTAACATACAATGGGGTTACAAAAGCACACCAACCTTCACAACAATCCAACTTCGAAACACACAGAGAGCCTGAAGCCTCAAGCCCTGCAGTCGCCAACTTGATAAACACTTTTAATCTGATAAGAAATCATATAAGAAGGAAAAACAAACAGCTACCCGCCCTAAATGAATGCACGTATAAGTTCAGCACACAAACTAAAAGAGATCACCCCAAACCCTTCCTTCCATCCACAGACACAGTAAACCTGATCAGGATTGTTGGAAAAAAAATCTACTTTTTATTCTTTTAAAAATAAGGAAGAAATGGGATTATTAATGCTGCAAAAATGAAATTAATAGGAGGGTAAAAGGAAAAGATTTAAATTTTTTTCTCGTCATAATCAAATGATGCTGTGGCCACCCGCTGCCATGCTACTGTCCAGAACAGATGGCATGGCAACGGAAACTATCATCATAAAATGGTACAGTAGTAGAGATAGCTAGACCAGGAAGGGGCGGGCTCTCCTGGGAACAGGTCCGCAGAGAGGTGCAGTGACTGGTCATGCGGCTCGCTGTCAGGAATAATGGTTGTAGGGGGGGAGCGGGTGTCCGATGCCGTTCTGGTAGTGATGATGCTGCCGGTGGCCGATGTACTCAGCGTAGCTCATCGTCATCTTTTCACTACGATACCTGGGGAGAGAAGCGGAGTCAGCACGGGAAACGCCCCCCACAGTCAACTCAACACAGGAGCCTACTGACCTCTGAAAAACACACAACACAAACATCACTTCTTCATTTTAGATCTCGTCTCATCAGGAATAATGGAATAGGCAGAAATAATCCCTGTTAGTCTTTTTTCCAAATGGTTGTGTACATTAGCTTTAGTAACAAGCAAACAGAAAGGGACCCGAGAGCACCGGAGAACTGTATCCGAATAAGCAGATGAGCAGCCTCTAATTACACACATCACTGCTCCTGAATGAGCAGCCTCTAATTACACACATCACTGCTCCTGAATGAGCAGCCTCTAATTACACACATCACTGCTCCTGAATGAGCAGCCTCTAATTACACACCATCACTGCTCCTGAATGAGCAGCCTCTAATTACACACCATCACTGCTCCTGAATGAGCAGCCTCTAATTACACACATCACTGCTCCTGAATGAGCAGCCTCTAATTACACACCATTACTGCTCCTGAATGAGCAGCCTCTAATTACACACATCACTGCTCCTGAATGAGCAGCCTCTAATTACACACCATTACTGCTCCTGAATGAGCAGCCTCTAATTACACACCATCACTGCTCCTGAATGAGCAGCCTCTAATTACACACATCACTGCTCCTGAATGAGCAGCCTCTAATTACACACCATCACTGCTCCTGAATGAGCAGCCTCTAATTACACACATCACTGCTCCTGAATGAGCAGCCTCTAATTACACACATCACTGCTCCTGAATGAGCAGCCTCTAATTACACACCATTACTGCTCCTGAATGAGCAGCCTCTAATTACATACCATCACTGCTCCTGAATGAGCAGCCTCTAATTACACACCATCACTGCTCCTGAATGAGCAGCCTCTAATTACACACCATCACTGCTCCTGAATGAGCAGCCTCTAATTACATACCATCACTGCTCCTGAATGAGCAGCCTCTAATTACACACCATCACTGCTCCTGAATGAGCAGCCTCTAATTACACACCATCACTGCTCCTGAATGAGCAGCCTCTAATTACACACCATCACTGCTCCTGAATGAGCAGCCTCTAATTACACACATCACTGCTCCTGAATGAGCAGCCTCTAATTACACACCATCACTGCTCCTGAATGAGCAGCCTCTAATTACATACCATCACTGCTCCTGAATGAGCAGCCTCTAATTACACACCATCACTGCTCCTGAATGAGCAGCCTCTAATTACATACCATCACTGCTCCTGAATGAGCAGCCTCTAATTACACACCATCACTGCTCCTGAATGAGCAGCCTCTAATTACACACCATCACTGCTCCTGAATGAGCAGCCTCTAATTACACACCATCACTGCTCCTGAATGAGCAGCCTCTAATTACACACCATCACTGCTCCTGAATGAGCAGCCTCTAATTACACACCATCACTGCTCCTGAATGAGCAGCCTCTAATTACACACCATCACTGCTCTTCTCTAACAGGGCACCACAGCCAAAGTGCATTGGTTCTGTGAAGCTATCACAAGATGAGGCTGATTAATATACATCCACTTTAACTACTACGGCAAAAGAGCGAGCCTACTGCCAATCTCTGCAGAGTTAGTTAACACACAGCCCTGTGCATCTCGACTGTGCTGAGCACAGGGACAGTGGGATCTGAGCAGGAGTCAGGTCTGTGTGGTCAGGGGTGAGGGGTTAGGTCTGTGCGGTCAGGGGTGAGGGGTTAGGTCTGTGCAGTCAGGGGTGAGGGGTCAGGTATGTGGGGTCAGGGCTGTGGGGTCAGGGGTGAGGGGTCAGGCCCGTGGGGTCAGGGATGTAGGGTAAGGGGTGAGGGGTCAGGCCTGTGGGGTCAGGGGTGAGGGGTCAGGCCCGTGGGGTCAGGCGTGAGGGGTCAGGGGTGAGGGGTCAGGCCGGGGAGAGTGAAGTCACCCTGAATCAACCCTGTGGAACCCTGAATCAGCCTGGTAGGACCCTGAACCAGCCAGGATCAACAGGCCCTTTTGAAAGGGTTAATAAAACAACTCAATCCAATCTTAAATCAATAATTATGCTGAAAGTCCCTCTCCCAATACATCACTACCCGGTTACACAACAGTAAACAGAACTAATCTCGAACTACAAGATGCCAGTGGAATAAATCCTGCATTTTTGTGACCTATGATCAGCATACTTACCATAGCAGCAATTCAGCAATAGTCAGAGACAGTAAATGATTGAAAACGGAGCTGATTAATTCAGTTACAAACACAAACACAGGAGCTTGCAGATGTGGAAAAGCGAGGCCAAGTTTAAAGGCTTCCAACCCTGTGCCGTAAAGGAAGCACAGTGGGCCACATAATCAGCTGCTAAACGACACAATCTCTGCAGCATGGGAGCTCCCAGAAGCACAGCAAGGCAGAGAGCACCTGAGAGAGCCCGGCAGCTCCTACCTGGCAGCTATCTTACCTGGCAGCTTTCTTACCTTGTAGCTTTCTTACCTGACAGCTTTCTTACCTTGTAGCTTTCTTACCTGACAGCTTTCTTACCTTGTAGCTTTCTTACCTGACAGCTTTCTTACCTTGTAGCTTTCTTACCTGACAGCTTTCTTACCTTGTAGCTTTCTTACCTGACAGCTTTCTTACCTTGTAGCTTTCTTACCTGACAGCTTTCTTATGTGGCAGCTTTCTTACATGGCAGCCTGCTTACCTGGTAGCTTTCTTACCTGGTAGCTTTCTTACCTGGTCAATTTAATGGTCTTCCTGAAGTCGTTTGTGATGGGAGCTTTGTAACCTCCCTTTCGTAGTAAGGAATCTATGGTCTGAATATGGTCCCATCCTACAAGGGGGGGGGGGGGGTGAGAGAGACAGAGACAGGGAGAGAGAGTGAGAGCGACAGGCAGAGAGGGAGAAAGAGAGAGAGAGACAGAGACAGGGAGGGAGGGAGAGAGAGAGAGAGAGAGAGAGAGAGAGAGAGAGAGAGAGAGCGACAGGCAGAGAGAGACAGAGACAGGGAGAGAGTGAGAGAGCGACAGGCAGAGAGGGAGAAAGAGAGAGACAGAGACAGGGAGAGAGAGAGAGAGAGAGAGAGAGAGAGAGAGAGAGAGAGAGAGAGAGAGAGAGAGAGAGAGAGAGAGAGAGAGAGAGAGAGAGAGAGATCAATCGGCCGGTGTTCCGCATGATAACTACACACCGCTCGTTCACCTTCCATTCTAAACCACATCTCTATTTCTAAATTCCGTGCAGTGGTGTTTATGAGTAGTGGGCTAAGAGACGTACGGGGTGGGCTGTTACAGAAAGCACAGTGTGCACAGCCCCACTGGGCTGTTATACAGGGTGCACAGCCCCACTGGGCTGTTATACTGAGAGCACAGCCCCACTGAGCTGTTACAGAGTGCACAGCCCCACTGGGCTGTTATACAGAGTGCACTGCCCCACTGGGCTGTTATACAGTGTGCACAGCCCCACTGGGCTGTTATACAGGGTGCACAGCCCCACTGGGCTGTTATACAGAGTGCACTGCCCCACTGGGCTGTTATACAGGGTGCACTGCCCCACTGGGCTGTTATACAGGGTGCACAGCCCCACTGGGCTGTTATACAGGGTGCACAGCCCCACTGGGCTGTTATACAGAGAGCACAGCCCCACTGGGCTGTTACAGAGTGCACAGCCCCACTGGGCTGTTATACAGAGTGCACTGCCCCACTGGGCTGTTATACAGAGTGCACTGCCCCACTGGGCTGTTATACAGGGTGCACAGCCCCACTGGGCTGTTATACAGAGAGCACAGCCCCACTGGGCTGTTATACAGAGTGCACTGCCCCACTGGGCTGTTATACAGGGTGCACAGCCCCACTGGGCTGTTATACAGAGTGCACAGACCTACTGGGCTGTTATACAGAGTGCACAGTACCACTGGGCTGTTAGACAGACAGCACAGCACCACTGGGCTGTTATACAGAGTGCACAGCCCCACAGGGCTGTTATACAGAGAGCACAGCCCCACTGGGCTGTTGTACAGAGTGCACAGCCCCACTGGTCTGTTATACAAATGGTAAATGGTAAATGGACTGCATTTATATAGCGCTTTTATCCAAAGCGCTTTACAATTGATGCCTCTCATTCGCCAGAGCAGTTAGAGGTTAGGGGTTAGGTGTCTTGCTCAAGGACACTTCGACACGCCCAGGGCGGGGTTTGAACTGGCAACCCTCCGACTGCCAGACAATCGGTCTTACCTCCTGAGCTATGTCGCCCCAGACAGCAGAGCACCACTGGGCTGTTATACAAAGTTATACAAAGTGCACAGCCCCACTGGGCTGTTATACAGAGTGCACAGCCCCACTGGGCTGTTGTACAGAGAGCACAGCCCCACTGGGCTGTTGTACAGAGAGCACAGCCCCACTGGGCTGTTATACAGAGTGCACAGCCCCACTGGGCTGTTGCACAGAGAGCACAGCCCCACTGGGCTGTTATACAGAGTGCACAGCCCCACTGGGCTGTTGTACAGAGAGCACTGCCCCACTGGGCCGTTATACAGAGGGCACAGCACCACAGATGTCTGATAAGATCAGGGATCATGGTCAGTTACTGTGATGCAGTCACCATGATGTTCCGGGACCTTCTCGGCGGTTACAGTGGGGTAGGGGGAGGGATATACCCACTCACCTTGCTCCTTCGCAACCTCTGGCAGGTAGGTGGCGGTGCGCTTTGATCCTTTTTCATTGAAAAATTCTATCCTAATGCCATGTACACCCACCTGCAAGAGACGCGGGAGAGGTTGAGAGAGAGAGCGAGAGAGAGAGAGAGAGAGAAAGAGTGAGAGAGACAGAGAGAGAGCACGAGAGAGTGAGAGAGACAGAGAGAAAGAGTGAGAGAGACAGAGAGAGAGAAAGAGTGAGAGAGACAGAGAGAGAGCAAGAGAGAGTGAGACACAAAGAGAGAAAGAGAAAAAGTGAGAGAAAGACACAGAGAGAAAGAGAAAGAGGAGACGACAGTATTGTAAGCTGGCAGGATGAAAGGCATTAATAATAGCCATCTCTAGCACTGAAGTGGCTTTTATTTAAGGTGGGGTATACTGTAAAAATTTGGCACCTCCGTTCACACCCGCATTTGGACTGTCTGAATCTGCAAAGTATGTACAAGCCTGCTCATGCACGCCCCCTGCTGCTGGCCCATGAGAGCGAAGACAACTCGCGGTCCTCCTCCCAAACACAGTGCCAGTCAGCTGCTTCTTTTCACACTGCAGCCACAAGCTGCACACACACAGAGGCAGAGGAGACCCAATCATACGCGTGTGTAGAGCCACACACACACACACACACACACACACACACAGAGGAGACCCAATCATACGCGTGTGCAGAGCCACACACACACACACACACAGAGACAGAGGAGACCCAATCATACCCGTGTGCAGAGCCACACACACACAGAGGCAGAGGAGACCCAATCATAAGCGTGTGCAGAGCCGCACACACACAGAGCGGGGCAGAGGAGACCCAATCATACGCGTGTGCAGAGCCACACACACACAGAGGCAGAGGAGACCCAATCATACGCGTGTGCAGAGCCACACACACACAGAGCGGGGCAGAGGAGACCCAATCATACGCGTGTGCAGAGCCACACACACACAGAGCGGGGCAGAGGAGACCCAATCATACGCGTGTGCAGAGCCACACACACACAGAGCGGGGCAGAGGAGACCCAATCATACGCGTGTGCAGAGCCACACACACACAGAGCGGGGCAGAGGAGACCCAATCATACGCGTGTGCAGAGTCGCACACACACAGAGCGGGGCAGAGGAGACCCAATCATACGCGTGTGCAGAGCCACACACACACAGAGGCAGAGGAGACCCAATCATACGTGTGTGCAGAGCCACACACACACAGAGCGGGGCAGAGGAGACCCAATCATACGCATGTGCAGAGAGCCGCAGCCACCCAGAAGATCAATCTGTGAACACCACTATCCCCAATAATCGTGCATGATGAAATCTGGCAACTGCCACAGGATCAGAGTTTTATGAAAACAGGGAATGACGGGGGGAGAAAAACCCGGTGATGGAAGCTGGGGGATTAAAGCAGGTATTTAACTGCTCTGCTGCTTGAAAAGGTGGAATTCTGACGTGTTTAAATTGAATCTCGGGCCCAATCTGTCACATTATTATGCTACGAATATTCCTGCCAGAATCACTGCATTCCTCAGAGCACTCAGCTCAGTTCCATGCAGCTGATCTGAGGCGGAACACACTTCATTCTGCTGGAGAAATACGCTCCTCTTGGCTCCTCCCACCCTGCTCTCTGCCTGCTGCTGATTGGATGTGGAGGACTAAGGGGAGCCCTTGGGGCTCTGAGGGCAGGTCAGGGTTAGCTGATGTAAGGGTTAGACGCGTGCCCTGCAGGTTGGGTTAGATGATGTTTAGGGTTAGGTTAGGGTAGGGTTAGGGTAGGGTTACATGGTGTAAGTGTTAGATGATGGTAAGGGTAAGGTTAAGGTAGTGTTAAATGATGGTTAGGTTTAGGGTAGGGTTAGATGATGTCACCTCCAGTGGATTTGCTCACCTCCCAGTCCAGGTAATCGCCCACGTCCTCGAAGTTGGTGAGCAGAGACACGGAGCAGAAGAGGCGTGGCAGCTCGTCCCTGGTCATGGGGGGGAAGCGGCTGTCTTTAAGGGCACTGGGGACAGAGAGAGAGAGACGGCACACTTAGACCCCCCATCGGCCCCTGTGAAGGGGAACCACGGCAACGTTTTCACAGCAGAATCAGCACCTTTACAGCACAGCCCAGGAGAACACAGGCTCCAGTGCAACACACGTGTGTTCAGACCTAGGCCCCAGCGTGACACACGTGTTCAGGAATCAGATCTCACTCCACTGAACACTGCTCTGGGCACAGTTGTGGAGGCCCAGTGAATCAACCCCAGCAGCAGTTATTCTGAGCAAGGGGTTGAGGGACTAGAGGGACTGCATCCTACTGAACACTGAGCTTTTAAAGCTGAATCCCACATCCATGAGCACATGATCCTTCTGACTTTAATAAAGATAGAATGTTAACCCTAACCCAGACCCCCATCAAACCCAGAGTCCAACCCCCCATCAAAACCAGAGTCAACCCCCCATCAAACCCACAGAGTCAACCCCCCATCAAACCCATAGTCAACTCGCCATCAAACCCACAGAGTCAACCCCCCATCAAACCCACAGAGTCAACCCCCCATCAAACCCATAGTCAACTCGCCATCAAACCCACAGAGTCAACCCCCCATCAAACCCATAGTCAACTCGCCATCAAACCCACAGAGCCAAACCCCCATCAAACCCACAAATTCAAACTTGTTGTACCCTCAGGGTGGGGTGTACTGGACCCTCGGGGTGGGGTGTACTGCACCCTTGGGGTGGGCAGTACTGTACCCTTCAGCAATGCTTTCACCCTCAGCTGGTGGACCGCACAGTAAGTTAATAAATGAAAATGATGTAAGCCGTTTCAGTATGCTGAATACAAGTCTAACTGCCCGCCAGGTAAATAAATAATCACGGTTTTTCAGTGTACACTACTCAGTTCACCGTATCAGCATTAAAAACCCTCAGAGAAATGCATTCCACGGCGAGCAGCAGTGATCCAGCACATATCAGCCTGCAGCTGCTTCCTGCCAAAGCACGTCACAGTTCAGTTACTCTACGCCTCTCACCATTAACCTGCCCCAGCACTTCCACTATTTTAACCACACACAGGCACACGCACAGACACACACACACACACGCGCGCGCGCACGTACACACGCACGCACGCATGCACGCACACACACACGCACGCACGCACGCGCGCACACGCACACACACACACGCGCACACAGACACACGCGTACGCATGCACGCACGCACGCAAAAACCCACACACACACACAAACCCGCACACACGCACACACGCACAGACACACGCACGCACACATGCACACGCACACATGCACACACGCACAGACACACACACACACACACACACACACGCACGCACACACACAAACCCACGCACGCACGCACGTACGTACACACACGCACGCACGCGCGCGCACACACACACACACACACGCACAAACCCACACACACACACCGATACATACCCACGAACCCATGCACGCACACATACACTCGCACGCACACTCGCATGGACGGACACACATGCACAGATGCACACCTCCCCAGAGTGTACAGCATAAGATCACAAGAGGACAACAAACACATTCTACAGCTTCCCAGTGTAAGGCTTACTAATGAGCTGAAATTCAGCACACATTTCCAATGGGCTGTAGCCCCTAATTCACCAGAACACAACCGGAGCTGTCACTAATGGCTCACATGTCAGCCAGCAGGGCTCTCACAGAACAGGCTTCGTACCACATTCACACATGTGAAACTAAAACCGTTCAATTCCCACTCTGGAATTAGAACTGGGTTATGCACAAAGACAATGGTCCAAAACACGAAAGCAAGTACACATCTGAATGGCTGAAAAGCAACTAATTTCAAGTTTTGGAGTGGTCTAGACAAAGTCCAGACTTGAACCCAATAGAGGTGCTGGGGCAGGACCTGAAACGAGCAACTCATGCTCAAAAACTACCAATTTGTCTGAATTAAAGCAGTTCTGCAAAGAAGAGTGGGCTAAAATTCCTCGACAGTGATATGAAACACCGATATCAAACACTGGGGCAACCAGTTATTAAGTTGTTAAGGCATATCTCATGGGTGATATGGGGATACTTTTTCATTAATAAATAATACTTTTTTAAAAAGTGTTCTGTTTACTCCAGTTCCCTTTGTCTAATATAACATTTTCTAGAAAGATCTGAAACCATTCAATGTGACAAATATGCAATAATAAAGGAAACCAGGAAGGCAAAACCTTTTTGGCAAACAAATAAATATGCATTTCTCTGAGCTACCTGACCAATCAGGCAACTCTTCAGCATCCTCCCCGCCAGAATGCATTCAGAAAAAAAGACTCTAAATAATATCAGAAAAAATCGTAAAGGACACATTTAAACTTCTGACAGGTCAGAAAACACATTCTTTTTTCAGAAGCGGTGTGAGCTTTATTAATTATTTAAGGTTTATGACTCATCCAGCACAGTAGGAATTAGACTGAATTAAAGATCAGTGATCCAAAGTCATCCTCCAATGTAAAATATGTTATTTTTGTCATATAATTAACGGAAAACTTAAAAATATTTTTTTTACTTGGACCCATTTTTCCAAACTAACCTGTTTCCGCCATTCGATATTTCAGCAGGCTGTATTCATGCGCACAGCGCGGTGTGCTGGTGTGTTCTGTCCCTCTCTGCTCACCATAGTTCTCAATCAGAAAAATGTAAGCTTCCACTAAAAAAAGTAGTGCCAACTGCAACACCACATGCCTGGTAATGGACGGATGGAAAAAGACGTAAATGAGTGTCATCTGCAGGCAATGCAGTTACTATTTTGATGGATATTATTTTGTAGGCTGTTTTAGGCTGGTTTGCAAGGCCCGTTAGACTGCATTGCAAAGCAGAGTGGAGCGCTTCTGAGGCTGATGAAAGCTCCACAAAGAACGATGTGACGAAATGATTACTGTTATGGACCAGCATGGCGGAAATAGTCCAGAAAGGTCCAAGTTGAGAAAAACTGAAGTTATCCTTTCAGGCATTTGGATTTGAGATCAATAGATGAATATGAGACAAAACCAGAAAATCAGCTTTTTTTCATGGGATTTCATGTGTATGTTTCCCCATTTTAGACAGCTCCAGTGAGCCAGAGCTCTGGGAGGGGAGCACTTCTCATCTGGGAGGGGGGGCACTGTTACCCTGTAGCTGGATCAGTTTAGTTTGCCCCCACCCCCCTCCCCCCCATCCACTTCAAGAAGGTAGGCCAAGTTATTTCTGGCGTGGTACCCCAATAGGGGAAGTAAACCATGCTTAGTTAAGTACTCAGTTTGCCTTCTACAAATTTTAATGAAAATTTGGTTTTTCATAAACAATTAAACGTCATTTAGCTCCTTATCGAACCTGTGTTTTCTAGTTGTTCCAATGGCCATGATATGCACTTTTGTACATCTCTTTGGATAAAAGTGTCTGCTAAATAAATAAATGTAAATGTAATGTAAATGTAGCTCCTCTTATGCTGGAGAATAAGGCGACAGCGTGCCCCTACGTAGCTGGCACAGCACAGGGATTAAAAACGCAAGAACACAGAAGATTAAGTTCATCACTTGGCAGCATCTTTCCTGCACATAAAATCCTCCCCATTGCCCTTGAAAATGCCATGATTCACAACAGGAGGGACAAAACGGCACCTTTACCTCACAGGGAAATTTCTCTGGTGGAAAAAAACATGTACCCAAAGGTTTCTGCCATGTACGCACACCTGCAGTAATGCCACTGCAGGAGAACGCATGCACCTGCAGTAATGCCACTCCAGGAGAATGCATGCAGCTGAAATAACTGGCCAAACCAGCGGCGCAGATCAGAAGGGAAAGGCCATAAGTTGCATGAATACGTTCCCACACGGGGGGCAGGAGCTCAGCGGACTGCTGCTGTGATTACACACAGCCCTGCGCCTGTCAGAACGCAAGCACAGAGCAGTGCAGCAGAAGCCCTGCATTCCCTGCGCTGAGGCACAGAGCTGAGAGCGCTGCATTCACTGAACTGGGACACAGAGCCCTGCATTCACTGAGCTGAGACACAGAGCCCTGCATTCACTGCACTGAGACACAGAGCTGAGAGCCCTGCATTCCCTGCGCTGAGGCACAGAGCTGAGAGCCCTGCATTCACTGAGCTGAGACACAGAGCAGTGCAGGAGAAGCCCTACATTCACTGCGCTGAGACACAGAGCACTGCATTCACTGCACTGAGACACAGAGCTGAGAGCCCTGCATTCACTGCGCTGAGACACAGAGCACTGCATTCACTGAGCTGAGACACAGAGCACTGCATTCACTGAGCTGAGACACAGAGCAGTGCAGGAGAAGACCCACATTCACTGCGCTGAGACACAGAGCACTGCATTTACTGAGCTGAGACACAGAGCAGTGCAGGAGAAGCCCCACATTCACTGCGCTGAGACACAGAGCACTGCATTCACTGCACTGAGACACAGAGCTGAGAGCCCTGCATTCACTGCGCTGAGACACAGAGCTGAGAGCCCTGCATTCACTGCGCTGAGACACAGAGCACTGCATTCACTGAGCTGAGACACAGAGCCCTGCATTCACTGCACTGAGACACAGAGCTGAGAGCCCTGCATTCACTGCGCTGAGACACAGAGCACTGTATTCACTGAGCTGAGACACAGAGCAGTGCAGGAGAAGACCCACATTCACTGCGCTGAGACACAGAGCACTGCATTTACTGAGCTGAGACACAGAGCAGTGCAGGAGAAGCCCTGCATTCACTGCGCTGAGACACAGAGCCCTGCATTCACTGCGCTGAGACACAGAGCTGAGAGCCCTGAATTCACTGCGCTGAGACACTGTCCTTCACACGCTGCCAGAGTCATAGCCTCTCCCCATTGGGCCAGCATTAGCGCTGCAGCTGAATTCTCAGTGTGCAACTGAGCCAGCGCTGGACGTCCCCTCAGAAAGCAGACACACAGCCAGCAGCTTCTGCCATGCGCAACAGGCTTTAACAGCTCTACTGCCCGTTCTGCATCCATAGAAAAACCAAATGTTTGAGAATCCTAGGAATGGAAGGAAAACGCGCACGCACCTATGTGTAAAAAAACTGCACGTTTCGGCATCTAGACAAACAGCTGTGACAATCACGGCGACCTTTGCTCCATAAAACAGCTGAAGCTTTAAAGCAATGGAATTCACACAGCTGTGCCTGACAAACTCCTGAAGCATGACGAGACCAGAACCGGACCAGAACCAGAACCAAACCTCACTTTCACAGCCAAATGTTTCCTCTGAAAGAGCCAGAAGTTATAAAAAGCTTTAAATGTCATTTTCTAACTCAGCTATGTGACAAGAAGGTTAAAAAAGTACATTTTTACCTATTAATTCAAACATTAGAACCATATTCTGTAAAAGGCTTGAACTCACTGGCTTATATTTCTTATCTACATCAAAGCAAAGATGAATTTACCATGAAAACACAGGCCCTCATCCAACAGACGAGCCTGCAGACTTAAGTGGGACTTCCCTGCAATAAAGGTTTCAAGTCAAGACAGGCAGAGCCAAAATGGCTCCTCCTGCAATAAGCCTGCAGACCTCAGTGGAGCCTAAATGGCTCCTCCTACACTGACCCTGCAGACTTCAGTGGAGCCAAAATGGCTCCTCCTGCAATGAGCCTGCAGGCTTCAGCGGAGCCAAATTGGCTCCTCGAACGATCATTCTTCCATTTACCATCATGCAAGAGTATTAAAACATTACCAAAACATTTTCATTTCATTTAGCAAGCCCTGTGCACACAGTTCAACAGCTATCTTGTACAACAGATTTTAAAAGTGTGGGAGTAGGGACACTGGCTCTTTTAGAAAAAAACTACCTTTCCAAAAGAACGGCAGAAGAGTAAAATCCTCCACCTGCTGATGAAGGAAAAGAATATTTTCAGCACAAGAAATGCAATGAAATGGAACATTTAAGTGAATGTAAATTACGTGACAGTGATGAATTAATACCCAATTCAAACAGTCTTAATCTGGTTTATTATAATGGTCAACTTATTATAATGGTCAAATGAACAAAAAATACAACACATTGATGGAAAACAAATTCATTTTTGAAATCTGTAGTTTTTACTTGCAGCAGAAAGAGACAGGAAGTAGAGGGCAGGATTACTGAGCCTTCAGGGGTTAAACCTGCTAGACAGTGTGTGTGCAGTGATAAAGCGACACACATTCACTCACAGACAACAACACAGGTACAGTCTGTGTAGATCAGTTAGGCGCAGTGCTTCAGGGCACAGGTACAGTCTGTGTACTTCAGTTAGGCGCAGTGCTGCAGGGCACAGGTACAGTCTGTGTACATCAGTTAGGGGCTGTGCAGAAATGCACAGAGAACATAGGAGGAGCCACAACAGGGTGATGAACTTCAGAGCCTTTGCAGAATTTCTGGGCAGCAGAATGCCTTTCTGTTTAAGTAATGTGACCTACCCAGCAGCCATGTGTTGTGGATGTATCCTACCAACACGAACAGCCAACAGGAAGCTAGCATGAGCCAGAACTTGGAGCCCCTTTCTGTCTGTGTTGGGAGAGACACAGCTCAGTTAAGCAAGCGCCCTCCCATTAACGTAATTTCATTCCTGTCCACCTGACTCACTTCTCATCCTGAAGAGGCAGAACAGGCTTTCACCTTAAATGACCTGGAAGAGCTACCTGAGCGACGGAAAAGAGCGGGGGTGGGGGGGACGGGGGGGATCGGGGTGCAGGGGGCGAAAGGCTGCACACACAGGCACAGTGATGCTCTAGAAAAGAACTCACAGGCACAGAGATGCTCTAGATAAGCACTCACAGAAACAGAGATGCTCTAGATAAGCACTCACAGAAACAGAGATGCTCTAGATAAGCACTCAGAAAGAGATGCTCTAGATAAGCACACACAGAAACAGAGATGCTCTAGATAAGCACACACGGGCACACTGATGCTCTAGAAAAGCACTCACAGGCACAGGGATGCTCTAGAAAAGCACTCACAGGCACACAGATGCTCTAGAAAAGCACTCACAGGCACACAGATGCTCTCGAAAAGCACCCACAGGCACACAGATGCTCTAGATAAGCACACACAGAAACAGATGCTCTAGATAAGCACACACAGAAACAGATGCTCTAGATAAGCACTCACAGGCACAGAGATGCTCTAGAAAAGAACACACAGAAACAGATGCTCTAGATAAGCACTCACAGGCACACAGATGCTCTAGAAAAGAACACACAGAAACAGATGCTCTAGATAAGCACTCACAGGCACACAGATGCTCTAGAAAAGAACACACAGAAACAGATGCTCTAGAAAAGCACTCACAGGCACACAGATGCTCCAGAAAAGAACACACAGAAACAGATGCTCTAGATAAGCACTCACAGGCACAGAGATGCTCTAGAAAAGCACTCGCAGGCACACAGATGCTCCAGAAAAGAACACACAGAAACAGCCGCATGTCAGCATTCGGCACTTTGAGGCAGAGAACGGAATGTTCAGTGCTGCTCTTGTCCAGCATGCTGGGATTGCCCTCTCCCTTCAATTTCACGCTGGGTATGAGAGCAGAACAGCCAGCAATCCGAGAGCTTAGGAAAAGTGCAATATGAAATCCTGCTACCCAAAACAAAGCAGCACTTTGCCACTGCAGTCAGTCATTTCAGCCACATTCAGTTCAGACAGAAATGATTTGTGCCAGAAGTGTGACTCACTGCCTGACCGCCCGCTAGGAGGCCAACCGAGACTCACACTCTGAAACACAGCCTCTAACTCAGCACACAGGCCATTAGGGAAGGGCCAAGATTCACACGCAGCCTCTAACTCAGCACACAGGCCATTAGGGAAGGGCCAAGATTCACACGCAGCCTCTAACTCAGCTCACAGGCCATTAGGGAAGGGCCAAGACTCACACTCTCACACACAGCCTCTAACTCAGCACACAGGCCATTAGGGAAGGGCCAAGACTCACACTCTGAAACACAGCCTCTAACTCAGCACACAGGTCATTAGGGAAGGGCCAAGATTCACACGCAGCCTCTAACTCAGCTCACAGGCCATTAGAGAAGGGCCAAGACTCACACTCTGAAACACAGCCTCTAACTCAGCACACAGGCCATTAGGGAAGGGCCAAGATTCACACACAGCCTCTAACTCAGCACACAGGCCATTAGGGAAGGGCCAAGATTCACACACAGCCTCTAACTCAGCACACAGGCCATTAGGGAAGGGCCAAGACTCACACACAGCCTCTAACTCAGCTCACAGGCCATTAGGGAAGGGCCAAGATTCACACACAGCCTCTAACTCAGCACACAGGCCATTAGGGAAGGGAAGATTATAATATTAAATGACAGTTGGTAATGATAGGCCAGGGATGATAAAGGAGAGATGCTCTAAATGTCCATAAATCTGGAAACAGTTGGTTTTGGTAAGCCTAAAGTTTCACCTATGACTCTGACAGTCTTTTCTTATTTCTTAACTTCATAATGGCTTCCTTGTGTGTGTGTATGCATATTTTATATATATAACATAACTAATGCAGATGGTCCTATAAAGGAGTACTTCATGATACAATTAAGCAATTAACATCCTATCGTGCTCTGCAGCATGTATAAAAAATTCTGAGCAAGCCCAGTTGACCTCGATTTTGGATCAAGATGGCAAGAGGAAAAAATCCAAGTGACTTTGAAAGAGGGTTCATTATTGGGCACGGCAGGAGCTTCAGTCACGAAGACTGCTCAACTAGCTAGTGTTTCAATAGGAACAGTGACTAAAACAACATCTGCATTCAGATCTATGGGAAAGACATCAGTAAATAGGGTCAGAATATGGTTCAAAAGCGCACATTCGATGACCACGATGCTTGTACATTAGTGCGATATGTAAGGAAAAACAGAAAAGCAACTCTTCTTCAGGTGACTGAGAATGTCAATGCAGGGCATGATGAAGAGCTCAGTGACTTTCAACGTGACACTGTCATACGATGCCACCCTTCCAACAAGTACCAATCCAGCGCTTTTGGGATAAATCGGAATGCAGACACACACAGACACACAGATACAGATACAGACACAGACACAGATAGAAAGACAGACAAGGAGACATGTCTGATTAACCCACTACACTCAACACCACTCCTGCTCATATCTGATTAACCCACTACACTCAACACCACTCCCGCTCATGTCTGATTAACCCACTACACTCAACACCACTCCCACTCATGTCTGATTAACCCACTACACTCAACACCACTCCTGCTCATGTCTGATTAACCCACTACACTCAACACCACTCCCACTCATGTCTCTCCTGTTTAACCCCTTAAGTTGCACCTGTCCTAGTTGGGCTGGAGCAGGTTAATCTGCATTCCTTCCGTTTCTTATGGTGAAATTTTCAAACAGTCTGGTCACACGAAACACAGTGTGAAAGAGTTAAACTCACGGTTCTCCCACTATAAACTATTTCACAATGGCAATGTGTTCGCCACAACAGTACCTTATTTTGTAACGTGGGGTGCCAAAACAAGCTTGGGGCCCCTCACCTTCTACACATTTTTGAAATCCACAGATGACAAGAATGACAGTAAAATCAGGTGATTTTTAGTCCCAAAAACGTGCTAACTCGAAGAAACATCAATAGAATGTTCATCGTTTATTTGCAATACTGCAGAGGAGTTATCATTGTTGTCCGTTTCGCCATTGCATACACGCCAAAAGCTATTTACTTCAGTTCACTTTATTTCAGTAATATTTTGAGAAAATGTGACTCTTGTAAAACAAACTCCCAAGGCTTACCTTTCAGAAGAAACCAGAATTATGCCTGTAGTCAAAAGGGTTCAAGAAAAGTAACCATTTTATTTTGGGTATGTCATTTTCAGGCTTGTGTTAAAATAAAATGGGGGGGGGGGGGGGGGGCGATACTGTAGGGGTTAACAGGTATGCTCAACACCACTCTCGCTCATGTCTGATTAACCCACTACACTCAACACCACTCTCGCTCATGTCTGATTAACCCACTACACTCAACACCACTCTTGCTCATGTCTGAGTAACCCACTACACTCAACACCACTCCCGCTCATGTCGGATTAACCCACTACACTCAACATCACTCTTGCTCATGTCTGAGTAACCCACTACACTCAACACCACTCTTGCTCATGTCTGATTAACCCACTACACTCAACACCACTCTCGCTCATGTCTGATTAACCCACTACACTCAACACCACTCCCGCTCATGTCTGAGTAACCCACTACACTCAACACCACTCTTGCTCATGTCTGAGTAACCCACTACACTCAACACCACTCTTGCTCATGTCTGATTAACCCACTACACTCAACACCACTCTTGCTCATGTCTGAGTAACCCACTACACTCAACACCACTCCCGCTCATGTCTGATTAACCCACTACACTCAACACCACTCCCGCTCATGTCTGATTAACCCACTACACTCAACACCACTCCCGCTCATGTCTGATTAACCCACTACACTCAACACCACTCCCGCTCATGTCTGATTAACCCACTACACTCAACACCACTCCCACTCATGTCTGATTAACCCACTACACTCAACACCACTCCCGCTCATGTCTGATTAACCCACTACACTCAACACCACTCCCGCTCATGTCTGATTAACCCACTACACTCAACACCACTCCCACTCATGTCTGAGTAACCCACTACACTCAACACCACTCTTGCTCATGTCTGAGTAACCCACTACACTCAACACCACTCCCGCTCATGTCTGATTAACCCACTACACTCAACACCACTCCCACTCATGTCTGAGTAACCCACTACACTCAACACCACTCTTGCTCATGTCTGATTAACCCACTACACTCAACACCACTCCCGCTCATGTCTGATTAACCCACTACACTCAACACCACTCCCGCTCATGTCTGATTAACCCACTACACTCAACACCACTCCCACTCATGTCTGATTAACCCACTACACTCAACACCACTCCCGCTCATGTCTGATTAACCCACTACACTCAACACCACTCCCACTCATGTCTGAGTAACCCACTACACTCAACACCACTCTTGCTCATGTCTGAGTAACCCACTACACTCAACACCACTCCCGCTCATGTCTGATTAACCCACTACACTCAACACCACTCCCACTCATGTCTGAGTAACCCACTACACTCAACACCACTCTTGCTCATGTCTGATTAACCCACTACACTCAACACCACTCTCGCTCATGTCTGATTAACCCACTACACTCAACACCACTCCCGCTCATGTCTGATTAACCCACTACACTCAACACCACTCCCACTCATGTCTGAGTAACCCACTACACTCAACACCACTCTTGCTCATGTCTGATTAACCCACTACACTCAACACCACTCTCGCTCATGTCTGATTAACCCACTACACTCAACACCACTCCCGCTCATGTCTGATTAACCCACTACACTCAACACCACTCCTGCTCATTTCTGTCCCTCTACAGACAGATTTAACCCTGCAGTCTTTAACCCGTCTACATTTTTCCCCATAATCACATTGTTCCAGGACAGGCAAAACCATGGCCTTGTCAGCACCAAAGCAATAACCACATAATGCTAAAATATGATTACATGGTGATAAACATTTGGTGAAAATGAAGCATGAAGTTTTTTTGTGTTGTTGCATCAGTTGTTGATTTAAAGTCACCTACAACAACATCTGTCACGAAAACCTGAAATTTCAGGAAGTTCAAGAATAATAAAGGCTGTTTTGGGCCAATACTGTAAACATTTCAAAGCTGAAAATTCTCACAAAATCTCTGTCCTACTCACTGGACCTAGAAATGACCTCTCATGAATGTGCCATTCTCTACAAAGAGTTCTTTCAGGGTGTATTTTGGAGCAGGATGGTTAGAACAATATTATATATGCATGCACTGGTGCCAAGCCAGAAGTGCAGTCCAGAAACTACATAAGCAAATGGAGATACTGGCTCTGGCTTTGGCCTGATAACAAGCCTGTCATTCCACATTGAGTACTCCGTTTTAAGCGCCCGGGTGGGGGGTAATGACAGAGACGACGGAGAGGACAGCAGGCTTACCTGGTAAGTGTGTACTCCCTGAGGCCTGAATGCAGGTTCATGGCAGAAAATGTACCTATACAACCCCTCAGCCGCTTGTCCCGGCCAATCTTCCACGTGACAAACAGCGGGCTGTGGAGAGAGACACAAATCAGACAGTGTGGCGACAGTGTAGTGTTGGGACAGTGTGGGGTCAGTGTAGTGTGGGGACAGCGTGGTGTGGGGTCAGTGTAGTGTGGGGACAGCGTGGTGTGGGGTCAGTGTAGTGTGGGGACAGTGTGGGGTCAGTGTAGTGTGGGGTCAGTGTAGCATGGTTACAGTGTGGGGTCAATGTAGTGTGGGAACAGTGTGGGGTCAGTGTAGTGTGGGGTCAGTGTGGGGTCAGTGTAGCATGGGGACAGTGTGGTGTGGGGACAGCGTGGTGTGGGGTCAGTGTAGTGTGGGGACAGCGTGGAGACAGCATGGTGTGGGGACAGTGTAGTGTGGGGACAGTGTGGGGTCAGTATAGTGTGGGGTCAGTGTAGCATGGTTACAGTGTGGGGTCAGTGTAGTGTGGGAACAGTGTGGGGTCAGTGTAGTGTGGGGTCAGTGTGGGGTCAGTGTAGCATGGGGACAGTGTAGCGTGGGGTCAGTGTAGTGTGGGGTCAGTGTGGGGTCAGTGTAGCATGGGGTCAGTGTAGCATGGTTACAGTGTGGGGTCAGTGTAGTGTGGGGTCAGTGTAGCATGGTTACAGTGTGGGGTCAGTGTGAGGTCAGTGTAGTGTGGGGACAGAGTGGGGACAGTGTAGTGTGGGGTCAGTGTGGGGTCAGAGTAGTGTGGGGACAGTGAAGTGTAGGGTCAGTGTAGTGTGGGGACAGCGTGGTGTGGGGACAGTGTGGGGTCAGTATAGTGTGGGGACAGCATGGGGACAGTGTAGCGTGGGGTCAGTGTAGTGTGGGGTTAGCGTGGGGACAGCTGGTTGTGGTGAGAGACAAGTCGAACAGTATGAGGACAGTGGACCCTAGGGCACGACAGCACCAGGACAACAACTCTATGAAATCTAAATGGCCATATCTAAATAATTGGAGAAATGATCTCCAATTATGGGACGGAGTGTAGCACAGTGGGTAAGGAACTGGGCTTGTAACCGAAAGGTCATAGGTTCGATTCCCGGGTAAGGACACTGCCGTTGTACCCTTGACCAAGGTACCTAACCGAAATTGCTTCAGTATATATCCAGCTGTATAAATGGATACAATGTAAAAATGCTATGTAAAAGTTGTGTAAGTCGCTCTGGATAAGAGCGTCTGCTAAATGCCTGTAATGTAATAATGTAATGTAATGATCTATAATGGACTGATTAAATACTCGCTATGTAATTAAAACCTTCTGCACTCTGCCAAAAGCTCCGCCTCCAGGTGCTTCCTGGCCTATAAAACAGAGTTCTCTTTATCTTGGGTTGTGAAACAATCCCAGGGCACCCAAACTGAAAGATGTGTAAAACATTCCCCCCCCCCATTCTGGGGCCTTCGCCCACCATTCCATGATTGGCCCATTTGACTGTTTGCCCAGTGCCACCCTGCCGTGATTGGCCCAATTGAGAATTTTGAGTGACTGGGGCATTTGGAACGATTGTCTTTCATATTGCTTTTTTCATTAAATTGAGCAATCCTAAAAATGATCATATTTATGGTTTATTTCTGATGCTACTTCATAATTCCCTGGTCTAGCGACATTTCCTGTCACTGCTGAAATCATCCGACCATTTCCTGTCACTCTAAAACTCTAGTTAGTGAGTTTGTTAGTAATGCCTAAGGCTTAGTTCCACCGTTTGTTCCACTCACAGTACTGGTATCTTTAGCTTAATATGACACATGACAAAAATGCAAAAGTTTCTGTGAGTTTCTGGTGTCTGTAGATTCCAGAGGACAAGCTGAGCTCTATTAAACAGTGTGGCCATTACCGCCCCCCAGCACCATGCCTGGCAACCCCACTCTCATCCACACTTCACCAGACTTCCACACCAAAACAAGCCAGATTAGTAAAAATGGCCTTTTTGTCATTTAAATGTACAGTTCCAAGAACAATAGCCATCTGAACTGCTGGGGACTAGGGCCTCTGGCTACTGATGTAATAACACCCAACGCCCTCATGATAAGCAACAGAAATGGAAAGAGCCAGAAAAATAAAACACACTCGTCAGCATCGCTGCTGTTAATCTCTTAGGATTCACAGAAACCGTGGAAGAGAGGCGAGACCACAGTCAGAATATTACCCTCCTTGTTTGTCTATTTTTAGAGCATCTTCTGTCTCATGATACCACAGCACATGATAAGCGTCAATTACAGCATTTCAATCTACAGCAGAGAGGAAAAAAAGCTTTTCTAACCCTTTGCACTCAAGATTACACACACCCCACACACACACACACACACACACACACACACACGCGCGCGCGCATGCGCATACACACACCCACACCCACACCCACACACACCTCACCGTGACAACCCTGGTCAGAGAATATACATTACATTACAGGCATTTAGCAGACGCTCTTATCCAGAGCGACTTACACAACTTTCACATAGCATTTTACATTGTATCCATTTATACAGCTGGATATATACTGAAGCAATTCCGGTTAAGTACCTTGCTCAAGGGTACAACGGCAGTGTCCTACCCGGGAATCGAACCTGCGACCTTTCGGTTACAAGCCCAGTTCCTTACCCACTGTGCTACACTATAGGGGTTGGAAGTTGGGGTTGGGGGGGATGGTGGTTGAAAACACTTTAACGTCTCGTCAAAAGACTCCAACTTCAACAGAAATGAAGCACTGATCCCAAAGGGCCAGCAGACTGCAGCACTCCCTTTAAGAAAAATCACTTTAACCTCAAGGAGGGAACCCCAGGCTGAGGAACTGAGCACCAGCTCCCTTAAAACCACAGCTGTGAATCTACCGGAAAACAAGCACTGGCACTAAAGAAGCACAGCTACCATCAGCCCCCACCCTGCTGTAGAGCTACCATCAGCCCCCACCCTTCTGTGGAGTTACCATCAGTCCCCACCCTGCTGTAGAGTTACCATCAACCCCCAACCTGCTGTAGAGCTACCATCAGCCCCCACCCTGCTGTGGAGTTACCATCAGTCCCCACCCTGCTGTAGAGTTACCATCAGCCCCCACCCTGCTGTAGAGATACCATCAGCCCCCACCCTTCTGTGGAGTTACCATCAGTCCCCACCCTGCTGTAGAGTTACCATCAGCCCCCACCCTGCTGTAGAGCTACCATCAGCCCCCACCCTTCTGTAGAGCTACCATCAGCCCCCACCCTGCTGTAGAGCTACCATCAGCCCCCACCCTTCTGTGGAGTTACCATCAGTCCCCACCCTGCTGTAGAGTTACCATCAGCCCCCACCCTGCTGTAGAGTTACCATCAACCCCCAACCTGCTGTAGAGCTACCATCAGCCCCCACCCTTCTGTGGAGTTACCATCAGTCCCCACCCTGCTGTAGAGTTACCATCAACCCCCAACCTGCTGTAGAGCTACCATCAGCCCCCACCCTGCTGTGGAGTTACCATCAGTCCCCACCCTGCTGTAGAGTTACCATCAGCCCCCACCCTGCTGTGGAGTTACCATCAGCCCCCACCCTGCTGCAGAGTTACCATCAGCCCCCACTCTGCTGTAGAGTTACCATCAGCCCCCACCCTGCTGTAGAGTTACCATCAGTCCCCACCCTGCTGTAGAGCTACCATCAGCCCCAATCCTGCTGTAGAGTTATCATCAGCCCCCACCCTGCTGTAGAGTTACCATCAGCCCCCACCCTGCTGTAGTTACCATCAGCCCCCACCCTGCTGTAGAGCTACCATCAGCCTCCACCCTGCTATAGAGTTACCATCAGCCCCCACCCTGCTGTAGAGCTACCATCAGCCCCCACCCTGCTGTAGAGCTACCATCAGTGCGGAATGCAGTGGGGTGGGAATGCAGCGCAGTGGGAATGCAGTGCGGTGGGAGTTCAGCACGCAGAGAGACAGCTGCAGCCCAGGTCAGTGGGTTCAGCGTTGACTCAGTCAGCAGCGTTACTCTCCCCCCCCGCCCCCGCTGTACAGCACAGGACAGAGTTTATTCCACGTCTCCTCTCCACCCAACCCCCAGAGCATTTCACAGACCTGGATTAGCTCACTGATATGTCACAAGCAGGAATCTCTGGAATTCGGTGCGATGTTCCACTTATCCAGGAGATCAGAGCTATGAACCTCTCCGCGTGGGACTGAGGCCCTGCTTCAATGGGCGCAATACCTCCAGGCAGGGGCTGGTCTGTCCCAGAGCTCCTCCTCCCCACCCAGAGCTCCTACCCCGAATCAGAGCTCCTCCCCCTACCCAGAGCTCCTCTCCCTACCCAGAGCTCCTCCCCCCGACCCAGAGCTCCTCCTCCTACCCAGAGCTCCTCCCCCCGACCCAGAGCTCCTCCTCCTACCCAGAGCTCCTCCCCCCGACCCAGAGCTCCTCTCCGCTACCCAGAGCTCCTTCCCCCCGACCCAGAGCTCCTCTCCGCTACCCAGAGCTCCTTCCCCCTGACCCAGAGCTCCTCTCTGCTACCCAGAGCTCCTCTCCGCTACCCAGAGCTCCTTCCCCCCGACCCAGAGCTCCTCTCCGCTACCCAGAGCTCCTTCCCCCTGACCCAGAGCTCCTCTCTGCTACCCAGAGCTCCTCTTTGCTACCCAGAGCTCCTCCCCCTACCCAGAGCTCCTCTTCGCTACCCAGAACTCCTCCCCCTACCCAGAGCTCCTCTTTGCTACCCAGAGCTCCTCCCCCTACCCAGCGCTCCTCTTTGCTACCCAGAGCTCCTCCTCCCCACCTAGCTCCAGCCTGACCCCAGCCAGACAGCACCACCTGTCCACCTTCCAGCCCATCTCTCATCAGGAATATAGAGTCATAGAGTAACAGAGTCATCCTCACCCAGCTTCAGTTACATGTTGTCATTGCCATGTACGTGGTGTCCCTGTTTATTATGCATGTATTACGTAATCAGCCTTTTCCCTTTAGCCAGCAGCAGATGGGCCCCCCTCTGAGTCAGGTTCTGCTCAGGGACTCCTCCTGTTAGCAGCCTGGGAGATTCCCCCTGCCCCGTCTCCCCAGGCCAGTGTCACAGGGCTCAGCCCCACAGCTCTGTAAACAGGCTTTGATTCAACAGGCTTTGGAAAAAGCCCCACAGAAACTCATTTAAATTGAAGCTGAATTGAATAGTAGGGTCAGGTCCTTGTAAAAAAGATAAGAGACTGAAGACCCTTCAGTTAAAATTCCACCACATATCAGATCTGATCAAAAAAAATTACAGGTCCTCTGACATGTAATCCAATTCTCTATTTCTTAGACTTGAACAAATAAATAAATATTGGTAGTCATAAGCAGAACTATACTGACAGCAATATAGCAGCATGCTAACATGCTTCTGGATTGTAGTACAGGTTTCCTTCTTGCCTGAGAAAACTAAGGAATAATGAATCAGCTGTCTGTTAGAGAGGATCACACACACTACATATCCTGAGTTTTTAAGGGGTTATGAACAAGCAACGGGTAAAACCTCACAGATAGAAATATGCCCACACAATCCAGTGAGTTTAAATACCGGATGACTCATAGAACTGGCTCTTCAGCCGGTGGTCCAGCGTGTCATTATAATCCTGATGCCAGACCCAGCAGACTCGAACAGAAAGAGTTCCACACAGCAGAGCAGAATTAGGCCAGTGGCCCAAACACTTTACTCAAGTAAAAACTAAAGGCTAATGTTTTAATAGCAATAAGCCAAATGTAGATCTTGACAGTTTTTAATTTTATTTTAAGAGAAGCATGAAGCAAACAGGCTACATCACCTTAGCTTCCAAAACCATAACAAGGCACCCTTTGTTCAATTTTAATAAAAAATAAAGGATAATTATTGGCTGAATACAGGGCAGTTTGCCCATTCTTCCCTGCTCTGTCCCAGGGGCAGTCAAACCAGCACTGCGGCTGTCTGCACCGACGCGGTTACCCGCATGCAATTAGTCTTACTGTAACTAACCACTGCCACCCTGTCACCTGACCTGTCACTGTCACCTGACCTGTCACTCTGTCACCTGACCTGTCACCCTGTCACCAGACCTGTCACCAGACCTGCCACCCTGTCACCTGACCTGCCACCCTGTCACCTGACCTGTCACTCTGTCACCTGACCTGTCACCAGACCTGCCACCCTGTCACCTGACCTGCCACCCTGTCACCAGACCTGTCACCCTGTCACCTGACCTGCCACCCTGTCACCTGACCTGTCACCCTGTCACCTGACCTGTCACCTGACCTGCCACCCTGTCACCTGACCTGTCACCCTGTCACCTGACCTGTCACCTGACCTGCCACCCTGTCACCAGACCTGTCACCCTGTCACCTGACCTGCCACCCTGTCACCTGACCTGTCACGCAGTCACCTGACCTGCCACCCTGTCACCTGACCTGTCACTCTGTCACCTGACCTGCCACCCTGTCACCTGACCTGTCACTCTGTCACCTGACCTGTCACCCTGTCACCTGACCTGTCACGCAGTCACCTGACCTGCCACCCTGTCACCTGACCTGTCACCCTGTCACCAGACCTGGCACCCTGCCACCTGACCAGTCACCCTGTCACCTGACCTGCTACCATGTCAGATCCTGGTGAGTGGTGCGAGAGCAAATATGGTCAAAAGTGACTGGAATGTAACTCGATCACCATACCATCCATCTTAAGTGTTTCTTTGTAATCTAAGTGAAGACCCATCTCGGATGAGCATGGATCTGCAGAAATACCTACACCTCGCAAAATGGCAGCCCAGCTGAAATCGGCACTAGCCTATCAGAAAGGGAGACGTGGCCTTTTCTGCAGCGCTCCTCTAACGGCAGCAGACGGCTCTGACTGACAGGTGTGGGCTTCCACAGGAACACCATGCGCCCAAATGGAAGTCTGCAAGTTTAGTTCTACCCATGAGCCTTCGTTTCCCATGAGCCTCTGCTTCCCATGAACCTTTGTTTCCCAGGAGCCTCTGCTTCCCACTAGCCTTTGCTTCCCATGACAGTTAGGCCCATTTGCCTGGAGAGCAATGTGGAGCGGGTCCGGGATTTGGAGGATATCAAGTCAGAATCTGGTTAATCAGGACCCTCATGACTTGATAAAAAGGCTTGTTCTAAGATACAAAACGCAATGCTTAATCTGTGTAAATATTGAACTGTCAGTGTTAGTTTAACCATTAATACATTGTTTTTATTTAACAAAATGTGTCTTTACAGGTAACAGAAAATATAACAATAACCCAACTACCCAAAATGGCCATTCCATTTTCATCATGGTGTTAACATAACATAAATACCGTCATCGGCTAAGTTCACTGGAACATATTTAATTTAATGACTCAATCACACCGCAAACCTGCCAAGACCCAACTGCGCACTGCTTGTTTTGGGCAGATTGTATTTGAATAAATGAGTCACAAACACATTGCTAGATTTAAAATACCAGGCAGTCAAAGCCAGGACACACACAGCTCTATTCATGAGTGGTAAAGGCACAAGAATGCTTGCGATGATTAGAGGATGTGTGTCAGGCAGTGGGAGGAGTCAATCTCAGTAGGATTTGAGTGACAGATGAAACGGGGCATACGCTGAATCCAACAGCACCATAAGCTCATATAGAAATGGCACACTAACACAACACACTGAGATCACTGATCCAAACCACACAAACAGCAGACTGGAAAACCAAATAGTGACTCAACACCAACTCATCCCTGAAGGTTTGAGGAACAGCATGAGTCTGCTGACTCTTCCCAAACAAAACCGGAAGGACGAGTCCACACAGCGAGCCCACCCACCCAGAGAACATGGCAGGAATAGCAACCTCTGCATATTTCTCATGTTCTAACATCAGGGCAGATATGTCTCTGTTAACGCAGTGACAGTCCTGCACCTGCAAAAGCAGATCTTCATATGAGGACTTGCAGACCATAACTCTTCTGTGAAATGTCACTTCACTGTGAAACACAGCGTTTTCCTGGTTTCCCCCACTGTAGGACGCATGTGGAATAAGGAGACCCAGGACAGCCCTACCCGGCCTCTCACAGCCAACGCCAGAGGCAGAAACAGGAAAGCACTGCCTGTTTGGGTCAGGGTCAGGGTATGGACACCCGTTCGTGTGGAGGAGCACCGCTGGGCTTCCCCTCTGAGCTGCTCTTACACAGAGGGCTTATTGCTTTAGCATTATGCCCACCCCCCATCCCATCTGCTTTCTGCTTTAATATTATACTCCCCCCAAACTCATCAGCTCCACTGCACTGGGGTTTCCCCATCAGGCTCTCCCCTGACCCTAATGACCCCAAATCCAGGGCCAGTGGACGCATCACGCCGGTTACACCAAAGCGACTTCAACCCTGAGGGTCCAGACCTTCCCCCGACACCATGCGCTAAGCAGCGCACAGAGACCAGGCTGGTACTGGTCCTGGTCCTGGTGCTGGTGCTGGTGCTGGTTGGGGAGGAGTTTGTGGAGACACTGCAGCACACATGACCATCTCCCTTGGGGGGGAACAGGAAACCTCCCTACTCACAAAATGGTGATAAACATGAGCTTGCCAAAATGGCTGCCGTTTCCCCAGTTCACAGATGCGGGAGCTGTATCTGCTATACATGCTACTTCATCCAGGCTTTGAGCTCTGGGCTTGGGGAAACCTTCCATGAATTAGGCACCAAAAACGGGCCAAGTGACTATACAGCAACGCTTTCTATAAGAACAGTGGCACACAAACCTCCCGTCGTTAAAAAGCACTGTGGAAACTAGGCACGTTATGTTTTAATTTAACACTGTGTACTAAATTAAAATAAAGCAGGAGACAGTTACTGAAAACTAGGCTAATCCATTAGCCATGGTGGTATTTGTACAAGACCAGAGTCAGACTGTAGACAGACAGCATGAAATAACATTTTGATTACCAAGTGATTTCAGGATAAAAGTTCCATTTGGTGGAAAGGAAATGAAAGAATATTCCGCTACTAAAAAGGCAGAACTGAGCAACTGACGCACATATTTAGAGGCAGTAACTTCACAACATCAGACTGAAGTTACTAGACCATTACATTACAGGCATTTAGCAGATGCTCTTAGCCAGAGCAACTTACACTAGAGGTTACAAGACCAGCTCCTAACCTGTTATTACTTGCACCACTCTACACATGGTAAATGGTAAATGGACTGCATTTATATAGCGCTTTTATCCAAAGCGCTTTACAATTGATGCCTCTCATTCGCCAGAGCAATTAGGAGTTAGGGGTTAGGTGTCTTGCTCAAGGACACTTCGACATGCCCAGGGCGGGGTTTGAACCGGCAACCCTCCGACTGCCAGACAATCGGTCTTACCTCCTGAGCTATGTCGCCCCTTTAACATACATGATAAACTGAAGAAATTAGACTTTACTACCATACTACCATACACACACTGTATTAACCATTAGCTTTACAAGGTGTGCAAGCCAAGCTAATTCATGCACAGATGATTGATTTTACTGACCTTTTTTTTCCCCATTCGATATCATACATCATAAAAATGCCCAATCCACATGGGCTTAAAGACACCATTATTTTCAGAAAAGTAAATTAGATATACACAATCCAAAAGTGTTCTTCTACGTGGTCTCAGACACTGCTGTTCAACAGCTTGCTAAATTTGATGAGCTGGGACGAACATTCTAAAAGCATATGGCTTTGCTGGGCTTTCAGTGCGAGTCAAATGCTTGTGAAATTATTTAGCGAAACACAGGGAGCATAGAGTGCCGTAGGGAACAGGGCCAGGAACACAGTGCACAGACTCTAATTAACATGCACTATTAAAGAATGATACATGCACACTTAAAGGGAGTTCAGAACATACAGGACAAAATTCTAACAGTATTATTGATAATGGATTTTGAATGCAGGACAGCATGTATTCCTAAGTCCAAACAAGGGGAAAGCCAAGTCAACATGAATGAAGCAGCACAGCCATGTGCCTGCAAGACATTACATTACATTACATTTATTTCGTAGACGCTTTTATCCAAAGCGACGTACAAAAAGTGCATATCATGGTCGTAGGCAACTGCTGAACACAAGTTCAGAAAGGTATAATACTTATTTTGTACAGCTATTTCTAGCCAAAGACCACAAGAGGATCCAGACAGGAAGCAGACCACAAGAGGATCCAGACAGGAAGCAGACCACAAGAGAATCCAGACAGGAAGCAGACCACAAGAGAATCCAGACAGGAAGCAGAGTACGAGAGGATCCAGTCCAGACAGGAAGCAGAGCACGAGAGGATCCAGACAGGAAGCAGAGCACAAGAGGATCCAGACAGGAAGCAGAGCACAAGAGGATCCAGACAGGAAGCAGGCCACAAGACAATCCAAACAGGAAGCAGACCACAAGAGAATCCAAACAGGAAGCAGAGCACAAGAGGATCCAGACAGGAAGCAGAGCACAAGAGGATCCAGACAGGAAGCAGAGCACAAGAGGATCCAGACAGGAAGCAGAGCACGAGAGGATCCAGACAGGAAGCAGAGCACGAGAGGATCCAAACAGGAAGCAGAGCACAAGAGGATCCAGACAGAAAGCAGAGCACAAGAGGATCCAGACAGAAAGCAGAGCACGAGAGGATCCAGACAGGAAGCAGAGCACGAGAGGATCCAAACAGGAAGCAGAGCACAAGAGGATCCAGACAGGAAGCAGACCACAAGAGAATCCAAACAGGAAGCAGAGCACAAGAGGATCCAGACAGGAAGCAGAGCACAAGAGGATCCAGACAGGAAGCAGAGCACAAGCACAAGAAACGCACACTACCAGTGTGAAAAGGGTATCAAACACAGAATTTTTTAATATAAAAAATTAAGGATTAGAACTTTAAATAGCATTACCAATAATACCGCTGATAGGTTAATCACTACCGAAGCAAACAACTACAACCATGTACCCTACATCATGACCTTACACAAATACAGCACAGCATGAAATATATATTATACATTAATCTGAAGAATGCTGAACGCATATTTAATGCATTTCAATTATAATGAATTATATTGGCCACAAAATCAGTATCACAACACAAAGTGCAGTAAAGCCATGCTAAACCATGCATCTGCTCATTCAATTAAAGTACATATTAAAGGGCAGGGTCTTAAATCACCCTGACATATTTCCTATATAAAGGAGAAATAATTAGTTTATACCAGCTGCCCCAAACATCTTTAGTCCTTGTTCATAACTTGCTGGTGCCATTTATAAGAGGGCATTTCCAGGTGGTTAAAATTCAGAAGAGTCCTGCATTTTCCAGTTTTAAGAATTCTAGACAGAGGTTTATTAACTAAACTGAATTTTCCTACTATGACAAGTAGCCTACCAAAAGTGCTACTTTGAAAGTTAATCATTTTTATAATTTCATGCTCAAGTGCATTTCATTTCACCACTTTGATGAAATCCTTATGGGAGACAAGGAGAAAATAGCTGTGCCGTTCCACCTTCATTTCCAGTTGTTTGTTGCTGCAGTAATTTAAATCATAAAGGAAGGCAGAACACATTCCCTTGTGTACTGTACATTAAACAAAGGTGTGGATCACCCGGCCTGACCCCAACCCGGCCCAGTGAAACACTATTGGCCAGAGAGGATCCAGGCGTTTGACTGGCTGAACGCTGAGTGTGCAGGTCCCTGCCTCCCACGACCGCTGAACACAGGCCCTGCGTGTGACCCGTGTGAGCTTGTGCCCTCTGCACAGCTGGCTGCCAACCAATCACAGCCCAACAACTCAAAGCAGGGCTCTCTGGGAACACTTCAATGTGCTGGGCCAGGTTAAAATCACACAGCAGAAATATTATAGGTAAATTTCCTTGTGAAAAATATTCTTTCTGGCTACTCTCATCTCTGTAGTACCCTATAAATAGCCTGCTAATTCAAGAAATCCCTGTGTGTGTAAACTGAGAAAGATGGACCATGTGACCCACTATCAACCAATAACCTACTTCTTTCAGCTGTTCAAAGGGAAAGCTGAAAATGTGCACTGAAGGAGCCAAAATCAATGCAAGAGACAGCAGTCAGACATCAACAGGGAGGACAGCTATGGCAGTCAGAACAGGATTCCACTGCAGAAGATCAAATAGGCGGACAAGGAGGCCTTATGCCCTTCAAGGGGACATGCCTTATCCACAGCACGATGACATCATCTGTTTTCTCTAAACTTGGCTTACACGCTGAGAAATGAAACACAGATGCAGGTTTTAGCTGCTAGAGCTTTAATTTGTATCCCTTATGGACAGGAAAGGTCTGTTTAGAATAACACACCAATATGCAAAAAGAAAAGTGCTTTCCAGCACACAGGACACAGAAGCAGGAGTGACATAGTGATGAGTTCAAACCGGAGGGAGCAGACACCTCCTCAAAACTCAGACTGGACTTTCAATTAGAGCATCTGTAATGCTGTCCCTAACGGCTATTCTAGTCAAGTGCTAGGAGGTCTGGTTTCCAATATACTGTATGTGCTGCCAAATGAAGTTCAACCACGCGTTCACACAGCGAGCAACTCGGTTGGAAGTACATTCATTCTCTATGAAGCTGAGCGACATTGTTTAAGGCCTGTTAGGCCCGAACCCGAACCACAGTGAAACGAGGCTGCATTCCCTCCAAGGCCTCAGTACACACAGTGAACTTTATGACCATGCCACTCACACTGCCGCAGACCGCAGATGTGTGTGAGAGAGAGAGTAAACAGAGGGAGCAGAGAGGACTCCTCCACCCCACTGTCCTGTTCTCTTTATCAGGCCCTGTAGCTGTGCCGTGTGATAACCACACGCCCGTCAGGTCTGTCCGAACGGGGCCTGAGTCAGGCAGTGTTTCTAAGGAGACTGACGGGCCTGTTTTCAGCACTGTTGGGACGGGCTGGAGGCAGAGATAACCCAGCGCAGGACAGCCCCGTGACTGTTAAAAACGGCCAGCACGGCACCATCCCTTCAAAAAATCCATAAACCAGTCTAGCGACTGAGGCCTCCCTGATGTGGAAACAGACAAAAGCTCTCCTCTCCCTTTCCCAATGTCCCTGGGAAAAGTTAAGCGATAGGCCACACGTTGAGAGCAGCTTACAGAAACATGGTGCTGGGTCAGTGTGCAAAGCCTCATGGGTAACTAGCTGAAGCACAGGTGTGGAAGGGAGATTTACAGGAAGCTACTCCATACAGAAAAACGTACATTCTTCTCTCATTATTCTGTAAACAGAAGAGAGAAGTTCATGGAAAAGATAGCATCTAACAGACAGGAACAAGAGCCCTTAGTGTGGACTGTGTTGTTCCACAACCTCACAGCTGTGTCCATACACACTACCTGCGGAGGGTTCAAGAGGGTCTCTTAGCATAAAACAAATCTATGATGATGTCCAATCACACCCCTGGGCCTGGGGTGCCTCTACAGGCCGGGGCAGCCCCTGCCGTGGCTGGGACTCGTATGGGACCTTAGAGCTGATGAAATAGCCTGGGGTGCGTGGGTGCACTGAGGACAAGCTGAGGGGGCCGTTCTGAATGCAACAGCACAGCCTTCATAACGAAAATAAGGAAAAGCACTCTTCACTGGACACTGAAGGGGATGTTTCAGCACACTGTGGTACCACAGCCTTGTCACAGGCTTTCTAAGCGATGTGCTGCCTCTGGCGTCAGACAGACACGGGGGTACAGGGTGCACGGTGGCAACCCCGCCCTCCTTATTTCAGTTTGGAGCCGTTTAAAAACGCCTTGGACACGTGCCAGTTTCAACATTTATTGGGCGGCTTTTAGTTTGTCTTGTAGCAAATCTAATTATCAATCTCCAAAGCTTATATTTCAGCCAGACTCTTATGACAGACTGCCCAAGGAGTGTAGATTAAAATGCAGCAGAGAAGGTATCCAGTCATTTTGGAAACAGGGGCCTGATCCAAGTATATGAGGGTACACTGCCATCAATAATTACTATAGGACAACTAAGAGTATCTGGGAAAATACAATAACTGGGGTAGTCAAAAATACAATACAATAATAATAATAAAAAACAATAAAAATACAATAACTGGGGTAGTCAATTTTAATAAAACGTTTTTGATTAACCTACTCAGCAATGTGAAGCAAGTGCCAATACAAACAGTAAAAAAGACTATGTGGGTTTTTTTCCATATAATGATCACCCCACAAGTTTACAAATTACTAGGAATACTTATTCATCAAAAAACAACGCATAAACAACGTACATAAATAAAACATAAAACAGACTGATTGTTTTTCCACCACAAGGAAAGAATTGCTTATGGAATGTGAATGAAATCCCCCAGCTAGAATTTATCCAATAATTAAACATTTATGCAGCTTGAAGCTGCATATTTAAAGACAAGCCTGTCCTGATGAGACATGCAGGGGCAGGGAGAACAACAGCAAACAACCCAGAAAACATCTTTAGTCACTAATACACGCAGCACAAACAAATATGCGATAAAGGAGCCCAGTATTCTACCCTGTACTGGGGGAAAGAACCCAGTCTCAAAGACAGATACAGCTAAGAGGCCATATTCTCCCGTTTATGGATTCCGAAGACTGTGTACAAATGTGAAACCACGTCTGCGTGAAGCGGAAATGTCAGGCACAAATGCCGTGATAGTAAACATAGCCTGCATGTGTTTCCCACAGTAGAGCTTCATAGAGCTAAGGAAGTAACGCAGATAAAATAAAGATCAAATACTGAACGTCTGCACTAACAAAGATTGTCTGCACTAAAGGCTCCAAATTATCCAATTGATACCAATTACAACATGCATAAATGAAGGTAGCTAGACAGAAACATCAGTCACGTGGATCATTTCCCTAGTTAGACACACATCCTGCTAGCCCTATCTAGCTGAGTATCGCTCATGTTTCATTCGGCTGAACAAAGGCAGATTTACACTGCTTGCTAGCTAGCTAGCTAACGTTAGCTATGCTTGTATCGTGACCAACTCGTTACTTACTCGGATAAAGTAACACATTTTATATGTATCCAGCGTTACTAAAACCATACCAACAGCTACATACACAGCACTAATCATCAGGCATTCCTTTCCGTTTTTTACCCAAATAGTTTCCAGTTAGCCAACTTAGCGCTAGCATGTTTTACGACCGATTGTCAGTTAGCTAATAACGTTAGCCGCTGTGGCCTGTGTGAGTGGCAGCATCACCTGTGTCGATGCAATTAGTCGACCAACGTTAGCAAGATACAACTTAAGCAAATGAATGAACGGTTGCGATAACAGAATATCGATGTATGTGTACATTTCCAGATAGTTGGCAAGCTTAGAATCCAGCGAGCCACCCGTCTGTAAATCAACAACAAAGGGCACTTAGCTGGCTGCAGTATGCGAGGCAAAGGGATTAGTAACCCACTGCCGGCTAACGATCGCTAGCAGTTACCCACAAAAAAACACACTACAGTTAACTTAACCAAGTAATACCAACGGCAACCTGGAAAAGGCTCTGTCCAGATGAAGCGCACAGTAAACAAAGACACTTTTCAGCCAAACCTCCACAGCGCTAGCGGTAGCCATAAAACTGACAAAGGGAAAAGTAAAACTAGCCACCTAGCTAAGGTTAGCTGAGCTAACTGGCTAAACCAAACGATATAAGTTAAGTTAGATAACCAATATGAACAAAAATAAACATGTATTATTAAATCTGAAAACGTTACATTGATACAAGTTATGGGGTTAATGTTCATGTGTATCTCGCCCGCAGATTAGATAGATCAGTCAAGACATACACATAGTTGTGGTCCAGCTAACGTGTAGCCAGCTGGTGTAAACCAGACTGGGATTGTTTTTGTTCGTTTTAGTCTACATAGTCTACCTAGATTGGGTCGTCAACAATACAGGCAGCCAGTTACGGCGTTGTATACTTAACTTATCAGACTACATGTGCCATATTTCACGCTAATGTTAGCTACTGGCGATACCGTGCGCGATGTCTCTGCTTTCGGTGCCGACCTGAGCAGCTGTATGCTACTTTCTTTGTTACCGTTATCCAGTCAGTTAGCACGGAGCCAGCAGAAACTCAGGCCAGTGTTCACCACATATTTTACGCTTTTGCCATTCCTCTGTCTGGTAGATGAAGGTTCTCCGGCTGCCGACATCATGTTTTATAGCAGCGTTTCACTTCTTAACCCACTAAGGTTCATAGACAATACACTGTTAGCCTGTTACTCAATGTAAATGTAAACTGGAAACAGCATAAAGACTCCATGTGTGCAGCCATACATTCCCCTTGTCATTAGCGCAAGTTTATAGTAGCCAGGTTACAGATATAAATAAACCATGTTCTCTAAATATAGCTAGATAAAACCGACACATAACCAGTGATAATTAATAATGTTACAGTGGCAACATTAGCCAACGCTGACAAAGAATAAAGACGTTACTTACTAAGGGTCGTTTGTAAACCTGGGTGTTCGGGGAGCCTGGTAATTGTATAGATGGCAATAAAGCACGTCGAAACAGAAGCAACACATCTCCGCCGAAACGACCATCTTCCTACCACCGCTGCCCGAACCAGATCCGGGGCTGAGATTAGGGGAGAGGCCGGTTGAGTTGTAGGCTCCGGGAGTTGGGGACAGCGCGTTGGTGTTGTTGGTGCTACTGCTACCCCCAGGACCCCCCAGGCCGTTTACTCGATTCACGCTCCCCGACGCCACTGTCGAGGAGGAGCCAATCCCCAAGTCAGATCCGCAGTGTCCCGTCCCAGCTACCCCGCTCCCCGCCCCGCCAGGACCCCCCGACCCGGGGGACCCTGACAGCTTCTGCTTCTTCACCCCGCAGCACCCGGCCGCCATCTTGGAACAATCTGCACCGACACACCGCTTCCGACCCATCACCGTCACAGCGGGAGGGGCGGCGGGAAGCGCTGACCAGACGTAGAAATCCCACTGCGTCAGTACGTACGACGGACAGACGTAGAAATCCCACTGCGTCACCACGCACGACGGACAGACGTAGAAAACCCACTGCGTCAGCACGTACAACGGACACCGCTCCACCTTCTCTTTTTTTCCCGAACGCAATACCCAGCGCAGTTTACGCTATTTTAACCCCAACCACCGGGGCCAGATGGAAGGGAAAAGACTGCAATGTCACCCAATGCTTCCCTAGGAAAACACGTATTCTACGTAAAGATCTTACGCTGTTTTCGTAAAGGACTGTTCAGCCAGCCACGGACTACAGTAAATCCACACCGTCCGAAGGATCACAGATATATATATATATATTTTGAAAGGTACAGGCCCCCTGTCCCAAACTCGGTTTCCTCGGGAGCGATTCACTCAGCTTTCTCCAAAATCATTCAGATGCCTTCTTTATGTTTCACGAAGACTGCTATAGCTTAACCTCGGGCAGTTGCCAGCTGAGATGTGGAGCTAGCAGCTAACGCTAGCTGCGGCACTGCACTCACGGCGGCACAGACACGGTTCTTTTTTGTGTGGGAGTCGGTAGCTGGAGTAAGCAGGACCCACACGGCCAGAAACGCCCGTCATAAGGTTCCGGATTCTGTAGCTCAAACCAGTCATTTACTTGCATCCGAACTTCCAGATGTCAGGAGTCGAGGTCCAAATCCTAGTAAAAACCGGTCTCGGCAATGCAGTTTATTTTTTCACCGCTTCTGCAGTGTGCAAGTCATTTTAGCAACCCGCAACTGCTTGTTGGTTTGCACCCTGTCTTTTAAAAGACTGCTCAGGGCGTAGTTAGCTAGCGTTTTTATTTAAACCCCACTGCGAGCAAAGCAGACTTGAGACTTTGCTGTAGGTTTCTTTTGAGGGAGTCATCCGTTTATTTTGAGACATTTTAGCTCAGCATTCTATCCCTCCTGTCACAAATCCATCGGGCTTTCCCACCCTCGCTCCTCAGTTCAGTCGCAGTAACGTCAGCCTTGCCGCTGCAAAGAAGGCTTCTGCGATAATCCAAAGTCACTTGCACCTTATTCACTTCTTCCACAGAAAAAAAAACAGAGTTCAGGACGTATTTTGCGATAAATTCCTAACTACGCATAATACGTACATTCTCCTGGGTCGTCAAATCTGAATTCTGAGCGCAGTCTACGTTGGAAATAGGCCGTGCATACTACTGTAGCGCATACGTCGAACAGTCAATGCCTCTTCTGTGAAGAATTTATCTATATAGCCATCTTATTTTTTAATATCGAAGGTGTCTTCTTTTCTTTTCTTTCTGTTCCAGCCTTGATTCTATAAAAGAGAAGAGAAAATATTTCCAGTTAGAGTCGTTGCTTGTTTCTGCACAACAGACCGTTCCCACATTCCTATCGGTTAGCTAGCTAGCTAAACTAGCTTGACAGTGTCTGCAGCTCCTACTGTACACCGATCCGGGCTCACATCTGAAATAGCAATAAAAGAGTACCGGAGGATGCTCTCATGCGTTTTGTCATGCACTGATAGTACAAACAAAGCACAGCAGTGTTAAAGCGACAGTACAGGTCAGAAGTAGCTACTTTCGTGCTGTTTTTCCATTCGTGTACAAATCACGCACGGTAGACATTGGGCTAATGAAACCAGACTGGCGACAGTTCGTCAAAGCACCATCTGTATTAGCATTGGGAATGGCAACGTTGAAAGTACCGAGATGCTCAATGATTAGGCTAATATTTATTGACCAGTAGTCTGCTGTAGCAGCATTTAAACAATTTTTGGCAATAATTACGAGATTTTTTTTTTTACCTCGTCTGGCTGACTTGAAGTCATGTCTTCAATCTAAGGTTAACATCCCGACTGTAATAAAATATTTTGACAATATTTTTAGTATTGTAAAATTTGAGTGACCTGTAACTTGATTGTCAGGTCTCATTTCATAAGACTCATTTTAAAATCATACTTTTAAAAAATCCTTTGTGAATCTACGAGGAAACAGGTGTGAATATTTTGCCACAATATAACTGCCAAAACAAATGGCTCAGACTGTACCGCTGTACACAGGCCTCCCTAAAAGTATAAACATTAAGCTGATCTTTTTTTAGATTTCACTGAATTAGTGAACAGGTTCAGGGCGGTGTCCTGATTTCTGTCTGCAGTGCTTCAGTAGTGTCTTTTCATTCCCTTTTGTGATGACAGCACAGAAAGAAACACTAGTAGAATGTAGTCAAATTAGTCAAATAAAAGGAGTGCAATAATTAAATTTTTAAAATCTGTTTTTGCCTTAGCCTCCTGGGTTCTGTTGGTGATGAGTGAGTTTGATTCATTAAAGGCACAATTAAATTATTCTACCCACTACACCTGTGTAGCTTTTTAACATGACACATATTAATGAGGTAGAGCAACAGTCAAGATTACATTTCACCATTTCTCAAGAACATGGAGAGCACAGCTTTATTTCACCAGAATGTGCATCAGCTCTGCAGAATTTGAGAGTAAAATAGCAAACCGAAAACTCAAAAAGTGTGATTGAAGGGCAGAATCAGTGAAAATATAACCTCTTCTTACACTTCCATACTTATCCATTTACAATAGGGGCACAGCAAGGGGCAGGGACAGGAGGCACAGGTTCAGTGTGTTAGCAGTAAAGACACACACTGGCCAGGTTCAGTGTGTTAACAGTAAAGACACACACTGGTCAGCTGTCATTTTCAATCCTTTATGATCCTCCAGAGCTGCACAGGTCCTGGCAAGGTCACAAAGATAAGCTTTCACTGGGTTTCTCCATTTCACGCACCTGCTGCTTCCAGACCCAGTGAGGGATGAACAGCCGGTTTACTTCAGCAAGGTTGCGTTGAAGCCACAGAAGTCCACAGGCTAAGTATGGATATCACAGGCTAAGTATGGATATCACAGGCTGAGTATGGGTATCACTGGCTGAGTATGGGTATCACAGGCTGAGTATGGGTATCAGTCTGAGTATGGAGATCACAGGCTGAGTATGTATTTTAACAGGCTGAGTATGGATATCACAGCTGCTGCATAGCTATGATATATGTTGCATAGCATAGCTGCCATCCCAATATGGATATCACTTCTTACTATGCACGTCGCTGTATATTACAGAATATGGATATCACTTCCTCACGATGCATGTCACTGTATATTACTAGTAAACACTGACAGATGGGGGCTGTTTTAAAATGCAGACAGTTTAGCAAAGTTTGGCATCAATGCATAGACATGGGAACCAGGGGTGCTACAGGTCTGAAAAGGGACCAGTGCTCAAGGGTGTGGGCAAACAGAGTAATAACTGCCCCAAACAAAAATAGTCTGATCTAAATATGAGAATCACTTTCTCGTCTCATCGGGTAACATCTTAGCGCTGCTTCCACAGTTCACCAGTGTTAGGAGCTCCAGTGGTTCAGGGGACAGCACAGGGATAAGGCTGGGTAGCAGTGACGTGTCATTCGCGAATGAGTTGGCTCTTTGAGCCGGCTCGCATGTCTGAAGAGCCGATTTTTTTTGAACACAAGACACATAGTTAGATCCCATAGCGTCTGAGTTTTTATTGTTTTGTCTTTTTTATGGTGCGAATAAAACCTAAACCTAAAACCTGCTGGGCCCTTCAAATGTGCATATCCTGCAAGAGGCACATACGGAGCCCCTAAAGGGACATACATTTTTTTAAAAATAAACTTGTGCGCACGACTTACTAAAGCGTGCCGAAGGATTTAGTAATTCATGCCTGTTATTTAGTAATTTGTGCGCACAAATTAACTAACTAGTGCGCACAAATTCATTACATATAGTCTGCATCGGATCCAGAAAGTGTGCATTTCATTATTGCAGCTAAACAGTCCATTTTGAATCCATTGGTTACTCTTTGTAATGTTTTACTGTAACTTGGGCATGACAAACAAAAGAAAATTAGACGCTGGGTACAACTCATCACACAGTTTCACATTTTGATGGCAATCACAATACCCAGCCCTCTCCCGGTCAACATTTACGCTGACAAATTCACACACAGATCAACCTATATGCACAAACACCAATCATAGGTCAAAATATTTCTAACTTTGGCTGATTTTGAAAAACCGGAAATGCTACTCAACGAAGAGCCGTTTGGGATCCGAAAGAGCTGGCTGTTATTAGTGAGCTGAGCCACATGATCCAACTCACTGAAAGGAGCCGGAATTTTCATCGCCACTGGGCAGACATAAAATGTCAGTTCCTTAAAACTTTATAACAGTTCCTTACAGTGATCATAGTTCAGTCTCCAGCCTTTCTAACAGTTACGTCTTCTGTGCATTTATCTCAGTGTTACGCTGATGAGAGGAACCAGTCTCACTACGGTGTACCACAGGAAAGTCTCATACACAGGTCTGCACTGGAATGAGCTGGTCTAGAGATATGATTTTTCCTAGAGGACATGATTGGACTGAGGAAGTTAAGGATTGAGGAATAGAGGTCTGCAGGAGGAAGATATCAGCTGCTTATTTCTAGGTTCTGATGCAAACCTCCATTGATCCCAGATGAGATGAACTCAGCATCTCTGTACATAAGATTACATGAAAGCCTGGCACAAGCTGACAGAAACCTGCTGATAGCCCCCAGTCATACCCCTCATTTATCCCACCGCTGCTTTCGCTTATTTTTGAAAGGTATTGTTGGAGCAGCTTTTGCAGGAATAACTACATTACATTACTACAATAGTAGTTCTTCTTCTTTGGTTCTCTATGGCTTCCTGTTGCTCAGGTGACCCAGACTCAGAGGTGTGTGTGTCCTGGCAGGCACCAGTTCTCTACAGGTCACACAGACCTCACGCGCACGCAAACAAGAGAAAAAGCACAAATATCAGTTCTCTTTCAGGCACCAAATCATGGACGATGGCCTTGTCCTGGCAGAGGACGCAGAGTAAAGTGTCTTAATCATTGGACAGTGTGGGACAAAACCAAATGTAATGTGATCAACCATGTAAGGATCCAGCAGAAACCAGGCAATTCAGCGGCAGCCCTCACTGCTTATCTTACCGTACAGAGACGTGTACTGTACATACGGTCTGTTGTTGAAACAAAGCATACGTTGGAATTTGTCAGGCATTTGTCAAATATTCAAATAAAGTATAAGGGTTTAAATGATTTGGTTACAAAATATCTTAGTGAGACACACATCCTTTACTCAAAGATTGCTTTGCTCACTGCCTCTTTGGAAATTCCAGGTATATCTAAAATTCGGAGCCCCTCCAGCAGAATGAGCCCTTTTGCATGTGCTTCAGACATTCTGTCTGTCTGTCCCTGTCCACGCTCAAAACGCACCTCTTTAGTCAAACCAAGATGTCCGGCCGGGTAAAGCACAGAGCTGGTATGTGAGCTGTGCTGACTGTGCTGTTGCTCTGCCGCTGCATGCGAACGCTCAGGTTTGCAGTTTTGTGCCGAGTTTGGGTACAGTCTGTCTAGGATCACTCTCATGGTTGACTGCACCCCCCTTTCTTCATATCTATTAGACATGCTGCCAAAGCATAGCACCTGGGGCTTTTCTATATTGCACACAGGTCTCTATACATGCCGCAGTTAGTCTCGTAATTATACAGCGGTCTCTATACATGCCGCAGTCAGTCTCATAATTACACAGCGCCCAGCCTCTGTGTTCTTCCCTGGCTTTTCTATATTGCACACAGGTCCCTATATATGCCGCAGTTAGTCTCATAATTATACAGCGGTCTCTATACATGCCGCAGTTAGTCTCATAATTATACAGCGGTCTCTATACATGCCGCAGTTAGTCTCATAATTATACAGCGGTCTCTATACATGCCGCAGTTAGTCTCATAATTATACAGCGGTCTCTATACATGCCGCAGTTAGTCTCATAATTACACAGCGGTCTCTATACATGCCGCAGTTAGTCTCATAATTATACAGCGGTCTCTATACATGCCGCAGTTAGTCTCATAATTATACAGCGCCCAGCCTCTGTGTTCTTCCCTGCGGCTTGCCCAATTTTCCTTTTTTTGTTTAATGTGTAAAATGTCTTTGTGACCATGTCTCCATAAAAAAGATACAAACAAATAAACTTGAATTGATTTGGATTTTGCACTTAAATTTGAATGAATGGATGAATGAATGAATATAGTTTATTTTGGTCATACATTATAAGGAACAAAATTTGACAATTTGTGTGGATATGCAACAGACAATACATCATCATACATGTTTACACTAATCCATTTCACACAATAAAATTCACACAAATTCACACAATCAATGACTGGAAAAGGAATAGGCTGAAGCCCAAGGCTTATTATTGCCTATCCTATACAACCATAATATAACCCAGAATATCAGTAGTACAAAAAAATACTCTAAATTTGCAATCCTTAATTATTTTGCATTTTATTCGTACAAAAAAAAGACAAATTTAATTACTTATATACTACCACAGCTCTGCAATGATACCAGAGCACTATTAGCTCATTTGGTCAGTTTTCACATCTTAAATCTTAAAATATCATAAAGGTTCTGCAAGGAAGAGGTTATAACATACATAAGAAAATGTTTTCTTTCTTTTCCCATTAATTTTCCCAGTTCTTATCCTGATTTTGGAATGAGCGGTTGTGGCTCTCAGAGTGCATGCATTCCCCTGCCAGAAGCACTGCACGCAAGGGGCTAAATAAACATCCTGACTGCAGCGGCTTGGCTATACGGCTCTGCTAGCGCTCGGCTATACGGTGTTGGCTAGCGCTCAGCTATATATCTCGGCTAGCACTTGGCTATACTGCTCTGTTAGCGCTCGGCTATACAGCTCGGCTAGCGCTCGGCTATACAGCTCGGCTGTAAGGGAGTGCTTTTCCTGACCCAGCAAGTCATTACATTACATTTATGTCACATTCACCTAACAGACTCTTATCCAGAGCAGTGTACAGTAGGCCAGTACAGTACACTCAGGAGACCCATTGCCCACATTTTCACAGGTCTCTTACACAACAGGTATAGCACATGCGTGTGACAGCATGTACAGCATATTCACAACAGCATACGCGTGTGACAGCATGTACAGGACATTCACTACAGCGCTGATGCTAGCTGTAACTTGGCGCTCTGATGCTAGCTGTAACTTGGCACTGATGCTAGCTGTAACATGGCGCTGTGACACTACCTGTAACTTCACGCTGATGCTAGCTGTAAATTGGTGCTCTGATGCTAGCTGTAACTTGGCGCTCTGACGCTAGCTGTAACTTGGCGCTGATGCTAACTGTAACTTAGCACTCTGATACTGGTTGTAACTTGGTGCTCTGACCACAGCCTCCTTAGAGTCTCACACACCGCCAGCACAAGTCCATGGGCCCAGTCCAACTGCATTACCACAGTGTAGCTAGAGTAACAAACTGGCAAAACCCTAACCTTAACCAATAACCCCTTTTCAGCCTGTCCCAGTACCAATAACCCCCTTTCAAACTGTCCCAGTACCAATCTCCCCTTTTGAGATCTCATTTCCACTCCTGAAATGTAATACACAGTGAGATCTCTCCTGGGCAGCCCCAAGAACGGAAACCCTGCCTCTGGAAATGTCATTATATAGCCAGCGTAAAAAAAAATTAAAAAAACACCAGTGGGAGGGAGAGCGGGGACGAGCATGCCAGGGGTCCTGTAACAGCGAGCCCTTTATGGAGCTCATTCGGACACCATGTGCTCACACTCATTTATATGCTCTATAAGTTCTAAACTAAACATTTTTCATGTTTCTGAGGCAATTTCAGATTTCCACAGTTTAATGTTAAATGTATATTTTACCATTTATACTGAAATTTAAATGACTCAGGTCTGATGGCTACAGTGGGCCTTCAGGCTGGGAAAGATGCAGTGTGTCTTGGGAAATCTATACGAGGTCAAGATGGCCGCCCATAAGCGAAAGCTGAGGTGGCTAAGATGGCCGACCATAAGAGTAAGGTAAGGTAGTCAGGCTGACATGTTTATTCTTCCTGTAAACTACTTTAGGGCCCTTTAAAAGGAGTGAGAATTGTTACAGAAATATAACAAGTAATTGTTTTATTATCAGACAATATATTACAGTTTGGAAAGAAAGACTGTATATAAGATGTACGTTTTCTGAATAATAATACATATATTATGAAATTAATATCAAGTGGTTTATTTAACCACATATTTAACAAGGCTATGTTACTCTAGTACAAATAAAACTGAATGAGCCACTATTTCTGTGGGTAAAACATTTGAATCTCATCATCCACCCTGAATCACACATTCCTCGAAATAAAGGCATGTGCACAGAGTTCTAAACTCTCTGGATAAATCCAGCATATTTTTCAAGCCAGCACAGAATCTGAAAGCCCGTCAATAACATTAAATATTACAGGCATTTGGCAAATATGTGTCCCTCAAACCCAAAACATTGAGAAAACTGCACTGAGCAGCGTTTGTATCAGCTGATTGTGTTCACTTGGTTTGCAGGAACCAGGTGTAGATAATGGCCCAGCTGATTGTGTTCACTTGGTTTGCAGGAACCAGGTGTAGATAATGGCCCAGCTGATTGTGTTCCCTTGGTTTGCAGGAACCAGGTGTAGATAATGGCCCAGCTGATTGTGTTCACTTGGTTTGCAGGAACCAGGTGCAGATAATGGCCCAGCTGATTGTGTTCACTTGGTTTGCAGGAACCAGGTGCAGATAATGGCCCAGCTGATTGTGTTCACTTGGTTTGCAGGAACCAGGTGCAGATAATGGCCCAGCTGATTGTGTTCACTTGGTTTGCAGGAACCAGGTGCAGATAATGGCCCAGCTGATTGTGTTCACTTGGTTTGCAGGAACCAGGTGCAGATAATGGCCCAGCTGATTGTGTTCACTTGGTTTGCAGGAACCAGGTGCAGATAATGGCCCAGCTGATTGTGTTCACTTGGTTTGCAGGGACCAGGTGCAGATAATGGCCCAGCTGATTGTGTTCACTTGGTTTGCAGGAACCAGGTGCAGATAATGGCCCAGCTGATTGTGTTCACTTGGTTTGCAGGAACCAGGTGCAGATAATGGCCCAGCTGATTGTGTTCACTTGGTTTGCAGGAACCAGGTGCAGATAATGGCCCAGCTGATTGTGTTCACTTGGTTTGCAGGAACCAGGTGCAGATAATGGCCCAGCTGATTGTGTTCACTTGGTTTGCAGGAACCAGGTGCAGATAATGGCCCAGCTCACTGCGCTGACTCTGCCCGCTGAAGTGGCTGGATCTGTGCTCTCCCTGCGCTGTGAAATGTGCCTGATCAGCAGACTTTCCCCTCGCAGCTCCAGCTCACACACGGGCCGCTGCGTTCAGACAGGCTGGAGGCCTCCCTCAGCGTGCCCTCACCAGGGTGCCAGAAGTCCTGCAGACAGGGTGCAGATTTGGGCTTTTGGGACCATGCAAAATATGAAATGGAATTAACAAGATTTTGATACATTTTCTTTGGGATTCCAGTCAACCTGTTCTAAATCTCTGGCAACTGCCCAAAGTACGATATTATTAGTTTTGTTAAGAGAAAAAAAAAATCAATACAAAATGTAGCAAGCTGTAATGCTTCTTCCCCCTCATTCTGCCAGCCATACTGAGCCCTGGAGGACTGAAGACCTCTATTCCACACCTCTCTATGCCCTCTTTACTGAATGGATACCATGGGCTGTAATGACCTGTGCACGCTCACTCTCCAATGCATTCAGCGATATGAGGGGGCTGATTCTGCAGTTTGAGTTGATGCATGTCCACAGGAGGGCGCTGTGCTGCGCATGTCAGCATTTCAGAGGCGATAGTAGACAGGTCAAACAGTGGCTCATCCTCTAACAGAAAACATGAGGTGACAGCTTCATCTCCTCTGTATCCTCCATCAACAACACAGAGCCTAATCATGACATCCGTCCCATGGAACACCTCCCTCAAAATGTCCAATCTGTGGGTTCTGAAGGTGCAGAGTGAGACTCCTGCTTGACAGCCTTTCAGAGAAATTATCTGGGACAAAAACAATCAGCTGGCAATGGAAATTCACAAAGTATATCAGATAGTCTCCAAGATAAAAAAGGACTGTTATGCCTACATCAGAAATAATGTGATGTGACAAGTGTTCAGAGGCCTTCCTCATCAAACAGACATCCTCCTCCTCAGGAGCTCCTTCTCAAATATGAGTCACTGCGAGCATCAACAGCAGAGCTGTCTGAGACTCAATCACCAGCAGAGCTGTCTGAGACTCAATCACCAGTAGAGCTGTCTGTGACTCAATCACCAGCAGAGCTGTCTGTGACTCAATCACCAGCAGAGCTGTCTGACTCAATCACCAGCAGAGCTGTCTGAGACTCAATCAGCAGCAGAGCTGTCTGTGACTCAATCACCAGCAGAGCTGTCTGAGACTCAATCACCAGTAGAGCTGTCTGTGACTCAATCACCAGCAGAGCTGTCTGTGACTCAATCACCAGTAGAGCTGTCTGTGACTCAATCAGCAACAGAGCTGTCTGAGACTCAATCAGCAGCAGAGCTGTCTGAGACTCAATCACTTACAGCAGGCAGACTGTTGGCCAAATTTACTGTGAAAGGGGAAACTATGTTCTAAAGTAAAATCAAAATGGTTCTTTTTACAGTAACAAGTGTCCCAGCAACTCTTGCACCAGCTCTCGCCTAGTCACATGCCTGGTCACATGTGTAACTGGCAGCACAATTGCCCGCCTTTTATTCATATACAGAATATATACGAAGGCAACTGATCAGCCTACATCCCCCTAATTCTACAAATCAAATTCATACAAAACATCTAACTACTATGCATAAATGACTGGATCAAAGCTTTGGTAAGAACTCTAAAACTATTGTTACAGGAAATATGAATAAAAAAGATGTTCTAGCCTACATGTCTGATTTAAAATGATACCACAGGATAGCTGGCTGGGTAGCAAACCAAAGATCTTTTAAAACCAAAATACAAACTAGTTTTAATAAGCAGTGTCCCCTTCATGAACAGAGCGCACAAGCCATAAAAACAGAAAGTAAGAAAGCAAAATAAAATGAGCCACATAAGCTGTCAGAGATGAGTATTTTCACAATGAGCCTACTGAGCCTATTGTGTGAAAAAAAATCAATCCCACAAACCCAATAACACACATGAATAATTAAAACATTTGAATAAGGGGACCCTCCATTCTCTGCTGTCTGACTGCAGCCACACATCATTTCCATTAGAGTCTGACCTCTTCTCTCACATCAACAGAATGCAATATGATTAATAATGACGAATACAAGAACATCACACAATAAAGAACTGCCTAATCACCTAATATCAGCATGCTTTTATTTTCCCATCATTCATCTGTGCTTCTTTCTTTCCTTTTAAAGAAAAGGACTGTGCCTAACCTGCTCTGAGACTGTGTTCAGTTTGATATCTGATGATAAAAATCATCTTCATTTAAATACATTTTTAATTATTTCTCCTAAGCGCCGATGACTGAAAACTCCAGAGCTGGAACTAAAATTCAAGTGTCAGTGAACATCACAGATCTTTGAATAATACAGGGATAATTATGTTTTTCCCTTTGGGGCTCAGTTCAAAAGAAAATGCACATGTGAAATGAAGAGTAACACAAACACTGGCTTTGGAAAGAGCGGCTACTTAGGCATTTGATTTGTCTTCTGATATAGCCTGTTCTTTTAACTTCTCTTTTAATAAAAGGGACTCAAACCAGGTTCTTATAAACAACACCAATGACCCAAGTCCGCCCCATGCATTGCCAAGAGAGAATCTCCAAATATAAAGGTCTGCCAAAGCAGCCACTTTACACATTTTATCTGACAATATATATTTGAACGCAAATTCCTGGACTTTGGGTGGATTTACCCTATAGTCAAACAGAGACAGATCAGACAAATAGACAGAGACAAATGTACCAGACACCCTTAATGTGAAAGTGATAAACATAGAGCAGTCTACTTTAATGTGAATTTCCGAAACAAACTGTAAGTCAATTATTAATAGGATTTGTGTATCCTTCATCAGCCCTTGGTCTCTGTAAAAACGTAAAACATTTTATCTGTGCAGTAGATGGGATGTTGAGTTCTTTCAAAACAGAACAGCCTCTGGATGCTCATAAAGAAGAATTCACACTTTAACGGGCAAACTAAGTGTCTCTTTCATGATGAGGTAATAAAGTCGTTGCTTTTAATTTAAAAAGGTATTTTAAAAGGCTTACTCATTAGCACAGCGCTGCTATATACATTAATAAGGTTAACTTACTGAGCAACAAGGCAGGCGAGCGCGCTCCTGAAAACAATTCATAACATGTCACTTCCGTCCATCAATAATAACCAGCTACCCAAAGTGAGAATTTACAGTGACGTCATCCTCGTTGCGTAAGGTCGAACCCTTGCAGTATTTTCTGTCAGGAAGTTGAGAGGCTCCTTTGGCTGGAACTGTTGTACACGGCTGCCTTAAAGACTCAATATAGCAGATGCGCTAAGGTATCATTTAAAATTCGAACTAAATGGAAACGTTCTTATTACATGGCTTAATAGAGTAGCCTATCTCAGAATGATCTAACGTTTCTCTTTTCGCTCAGGCTAAATGTTCCTGTTTTACCGAGTAGCCCAACATGGACAAGGCCGACAGATATAGGCTGCGTTATTTAATGGGCTACTACGACCACTAATGCTAAAGATATTAATAGCCTAATAATTTTTCGTAGTAATACTATTATAGAACAGAGTCCTTGAGATGCTGGTCTATAGAAACTAAATTAAATTGAAAGGAATAATTAAAATACAACCAAGACCCGATTGCGATTCTATGCAAATTATATATGGAAGTGGACGCTAATTTACCAACATGCCAATATAGGCTAGCTAGCGATAACTTTCATAGAGACACAGAGTCAAAGAGGAAAAGGTGTCACCAAGACAATGCGAGCTTTTTAGATATTTATTAACACATTTAATGCCATTGGCGGACTGCTACGCTTATCAAGCAATGTATCTATTGTTCGCAAAAAAGAAAAAAATAGGATGAACCTGTCATTTGGCCCATCATATTTTATTTACTTTATCGTACGGAGTAAGACCACTTTAGTCTGTTGCCATACCCCCGAAAAAGAGAAATTGAAATTGAGACAGCATTTTCAGCCGGTATCGTTCACCCGGGAGCATATGGACAGTTATTATTAACATATTAAGCAAAGCGCTAACGATCATATTCCGACTACAGCACGGCGACAATGTCCTTACCGTGTTATGCCTTGTAGTATCCGCATTTGCTCGCCCTCTTCTGCCCACTGTCCAAGTGAGCGAAACCGCCTTTAAAAGTACGACCTGGCTTCGAAAACAAACCGCGAGAAAACGCAAGGGGAGACTTATTCGCGAAAGATGCGGATTTCTTTATTTAACATTCCCCCTGCGTGCAGCCTCTGCAACAGAGGAAGAATGTTCTCAAAAATAGCCCAGGCTGGCGATGCACCGGCTCGCTGAAACCTGAGAAAGAAACGCTGAATTTAAAGATGCGGGTCGCTCTGAGTGCGTAATGAAATGTGGGAAATAACTGCGTGAACCATGGGCTGAGAGAAACCACGTGGCTCAGCCTGTCATGACCTCTACCCCTCATTTAACTCATTAAGCACGTGTACATATTGAGATGGTCTATTATAAACTGCTGCAGCGCACTAGTAATGCAGATGATGAGCAGATATCAGCCAGAAGAGCAGTATGGCATTAGAGCAAAGGATTAATCCCGGAGTGTTCTGGCCTCAGGTCCGTGCCTGTCTAGTGCTGGACAGGGCTATGCAGGGAGCTTTCTGCACCCTACCCAAGTCTGAGGCAGGCTGCAGCGATCTCCTTCCAGACTGTCGCTGATGCCATGGACCATTTACCAGCCAGGAAGTGCCACCTACATGTTTTAAACGCCAGAAACTAGTACAAAGTAGTTTATTGTGTCACTTTAAAAATGACCATGAATTTGTCACCTGGGGGGGGGGGTATAGTGTCAGCATATGAAAAACGGTTAGCCATCCACAAACCACAAGTGCAGCTGCACTAAGTCTAGGAGCAGCGGTTAGCCATCCACAAACCACAAGTGCAGCTCCACTAAGTCTAGGAGCAGCGGTTAGCCATCCACAAACCACAAGTGCAGCTGCACTAAGGCTAGGAGCATCGGTTAGCCATCCACAAACCACAAGTGCAGCTCCACTAAGTCTAGGAGCAGCGGTTAGCCATCCACAAACCACAAGTGCAGCTGCACTAAGGCTAGGAGCAGCAGTTAGCCATCCACAAACCACAAGTGCAGTTGCAATAAGGCTAGGAGCAGCGGTTAGCCATCCACAAACCACAAGTGCAACTGCACTAAGGCTAGGAGCAGCGGTTAGCCATCCACAAACCACAAGTGCAGCTGCACTAAGGCTAGGAGCAGCGGTTAGCCATCCACAAACCACAAGTGCAGCTGCACTAAGGCTAGGAGCAGCAGTTAGCCATCCATAAACCACAAGTGCAGTTGCAATAAGGCTAGGAGCAGCGGTTAGCCATCCACAAACCACAAGTGCAGCTGCACTAAGGCTAGGAGCAGCGGTTAGCCATCCACAAACCACAAGTGCAGCTGCACTAAGGCTAGGAGCAGCAGTTAGCCATCCACAAACCACAAGTGCAGTTGCAATAAGGCTAGGAGCAGCGGTTAGCCATCCACAAACCACAAGTGCAGCTGCACTAAGGCTAGGAGCAGCGGTGAGGCCCATTTAGCATTTTAATTGCGTGAAGAATTTTGCTTACATCATAAAAACGAGAAAGGGTAGGGGCTTTGATAGAGGAACAGGCTCTGAAACACCTCATCTGAGAATATCTCTACCTGCCAGACACAGACGCAGAGAGGACGGATTATAAGGAGGTCGCAGAGACAGTGATTACAGCCAATAGCAGGGTCAAACACTCGGGTGCCGGGAAGGCGGAGGCTCCAGCGCTGGAGCACCTTGTGATTATTCCTGCTTTTTCCCAATTAATAAGAAGTTTCCAGAGGGACTGGGGAAAAGCACCTCTAATACCCATCTTGCTGCCCCATCAACCATTTTATTTATATTTATGAACACTCTTAACCAACCGTAAAACTGAAACTGGATTGATAAAACAGGAAACATTTGCACACTGATTATGGTGTTATTTATAGCTTTAACCATTGACCCCTGATTTAGATTAACATAATCTTGATTTATGTATGTTCATAAGTAATTATAGCAGGCCCTCATCATGGAAACTGAGTGCATTGCACTGTACTGCACAACTCTGCACTGCTCTGCTCTCCTCTGCACTGCAAGGCTCTTCACTGCACTGCTCTCCTCTGTACTGCACTGTACTGCTCTGCACTGCACTGCTCTGCTCTCCTCTGCACTGCTCTCCTCTGCTCTGCACTGCTCTCCTCTGCACTGTACTGCTCTGCACTGCACTGCTCTGCACTGCACTGCTCTCCTCTGCACTGCACTGCTCTGCTCTCCTCTGCACTGCACTGCTCTCCTCTGCTCTGTACTGCTCTGCTCTCCTTTGCACTGCACTGTTCTGCACTGCACTGCTCTCCTCTGCACTGCACTGCTCTCCTCTGTACTGCACTGCTCTCCTCTGCACTGCACTGCTCTCCTCTGTACTGCACTGTACTGCTCTGCACTGCTCTCCTCTGCACTGCTCTCCTTTGCACTGCACTGTACTGCACTGCACTGCTCTCCTCTGTACTGCACAACTCTGCACTGCTCTGCACTCCTCTGCACTGCACTGCTCTCCTCTGTACTGCACTGTAAGGCTCTGCACTGCACTGCTCTCCTCTGCACTGCTCTCCTCTGCATTGCACTGCTCTCCTCTGTACTGCACTGCTCTCCACTGCACTGCTCTCCTCTGCATTGCACTGCTCTCCTCTGTACTGCACTGCTCTCCACTGCACTGCTCTGTACTGTACTGCACTCCTCTGCACTGCTCTCCTCTGTACTGCACTGCTCTATACTGCACAGCTCTGCACTGCACTGCAAGGCTCTGCACTGCTCTGTACTGCACAGCTCTGCACTGCACTGCAAGGCTCTGCACTGCTCTGTACTGCACAGCTCTGCACTGCACTGCAAGGCTCTGCACTGCTCTGTACTGTACTGCTCTGCACTGCACTGCAAGGCTCTGCATTGCACTGCTCTGTACTGTACTGCTCTGCACTGCACTGCATTGCTCTGTACTGCTCTGCACTGTTCTGTACTGCAAACACAGTTATATTTGGATGAGCCTTCAGGGACATCCACACCTGAGTAACTTTGTATGCAGTAGGAATTCTCAAAAATGGCATAAGTTTCTTCTGATTGCCATACATAGACCAACTTGAGATAATTATTCTGAATCTGGTTGCGAGAATAAAGGTAAAATAAATCAATCTTAAACCTGACTTTCAGAACTTTTTACCAACAGAAATACAAAGGTTGGTTAGAAAACAAAATGGTATTCATCTTTTTAGAACTCAAACGTAATCAATATACAACAAAACCAAGTTATGCCCTCCACCAACGATTCACCTGTTTCTAGAGTAGATCTAGAACTGTCTGAACTGGTCTTAAAACAATGCACGTATATCTTTGCCCTCCAAGAATTAAATCTTGGGTGTTTTTTTTTTTTTTCGGTGCGGACTACGCATTAAGTTCTTATCCATAGCCACTCTACTCTTGATCCTTATTCGCATGTATACTGTGCTGTAAGAGATGATACATTTCCGTGTCCATTTGTAAATAAATCTTTTCCCAAACTACTGATCCACTAGCCATTACTGCTAGAGTAAGGCCCGTATAATACAGTGAGTTTCATTTATTCGAAGGACCAGTCTACCAGGCCTCTGTGTCATATTTCCTTCCCCCAATCCTAAAAAAGGCTACGGCGAGATATGGTGATATGGACACCCTGGTCAGGAGGCTTCTGTACAGTGGCATGAATGCATCTGCTCCGGCGAAAACAGTAAACTGAAATAACTACAAATCTGTACAAATACATTGCATGAAGTGTTCATCTAGACATCAACCCATTACACAATGCGTTTCATGGCCTGTAATCATCATTTTTAAATTTTGTTCCATTAAACTTTGTAGCTCTGCAGGGATCAATTCAGGCTTGCTCTACATGAGTGCTTTAACATTGTTCAGGTCCTACATGCTAGAAAAATGGGACAATTCATTCCTGAATCAAGACCATTAGTTTTGAAAAAGAGCCCCATTATACTAAAGTCAGCAGTGTGCTCGTGTGTGTGTGTGTGTGTGTGTGTGTGTGTGTGTGAGTGAGTGAGATAGAGAGAGATGTGTTCGTGTGTGTGTGAGTGAGATAGAGAGATGTGTGTTCATGTGAGGGAACAGTCAACAACAGTACAATGCATCGAAGGATGTTCTACAATACTACAATATGCACAAAGCCCTGTCTTTTTAATGAAACATTTTAATATTTGGATGGACATGAATATGCGCTTCATTAAAAAAAGATAGATCTGATCCCAACTAAAATTCAGAATTTTTTTTACAGAATAAACTATTTACAGGCTACATTCTACATTCCACAGGCTACAAAAGTTCTGCTTGCTGGTGTGCATTAGCCTTCATAATGGCTTTTCAATTTAAATAATTAAAAAAAACAATGTCCTAGTGAAATTTACAAAGAAAAACAAAAGGTCTACATTTTAAAATTGATAGAGCTACGCTTTATTCATGAATTAAAACAAAAAAAAGACAGACTCAAATGACATCGTGGAAAGAAAGGACAAGACTGACGGGGATTGAATCAATGTGTTGGTATTACCGGGGCGGGACGGGGCGGGGCAAGGCGGGGCCACCTCAGGACTCCTCCCGGATGGGTGTGCACCCAGAAAAGAAACTATTCTGGCTGTTAGTCAGGACCCTCTTCTTCTTCTTCAGGAAGCTGGTCGTGTTAGCCGCATTATCCTCCTCATCCTCGTCCACAGCGGCAGGCTTCCTCACCAGCTTCAGATCAGCAGGGAGTTGCGCCATGTCCCCGATCTCCATGAGCACCTGAGGACATTTACCAGATACACACAGTCCTCACAGAAACAGGATTACCAGATACACACGGACTTCACAGAAACAGGATTACCAGATACACACGGTCCTCACAGAAACAGGATTACCAGATACACACAGTCCTCACAGAAACAGAATTACCAGGCTGCGACCATTTTACTCACCTAGTGAAAAATCTGTCTAGTCTCACTATACATTTTCATTGGTCACAACAGTGCGACTGGAATCTAGCTGGCCTGATGGACGTTTGATTTATGTCTCCGGTGCGCGCGCGAATAAGTCAGTTCTCCCTGCTGTAACGCCTTTGTAGTGAAGCACAGAGACAACATTCTCTGTGTGAAAATTATGACTAGTCTAGCGGTGAGTCATTCGCGAGTCAGCTCTTTAAAGTGAATGATGGAAGCCGACTCACATATCCTAAGAACTGATTTTTTACATGTATATTTTTTGTAAACATTAAATGATCCTATAACGACTGGCTTTGGTAATAACAGGAGCCTAATAAACAATACCACTAAAATAATACATTTAACGCTTTAGACTAGAGCTAAATCTAGAAAGAATGGTGGATGAGGCATGTGTTAGACCCCTTCCAATGTGTAGGCAGTGTGAGCATGAGGGTCTGATTGGATTGTTCTGATGATGCAACCTTACGAGGTCTTGAAATGACTGAATAAACTGGACTGAACTGTTATGTTGTGTTCTCATCTGCTGTATGATGCAAAAAAACATTTCCCAATGCATTCAGAAATTAATGAAACAGTCAATCAATCAGTATGCACATTTTGCTTGTGAGCTTGGCTGGTAGAAATGATTAATAAGAGGTCTGGATGACTATGATTAGGCAAATTTTTTGTCTTGCAATTAGTGGTGCACGATATTATCAGTCATCCCTACCCAATATAATCAGTCACCCAAACCCGATATAATCAGTCACCCAAACCCGATATAATCAGGCATCCCTACCCGATATAATCAGGTGTCCCTACCCATTTCTGAAACGTACCTTCATGGTAGGAGTGACAGAGGGGGGTTTGAAGAAGGTGGAGTCTGCCAGGCTCACAGCAGTGGGGTCCTGAGGGGTGAAAACCGAATCCTTCGACCCATCTTCCATTTCACTGGAGTCCTGTATTTACGAGCAGAGAAGAGAGGATCAGCCAGGCGAGGAGCGCACAGTGGCGTAAGCGTTAGCGGATGTGAGTGTTAGTGGATGTGAGCTTTAACAGCGTGAGCGTTAGTGGATGTGAGCTTTAACAGCGTGAGCGTTAGCAGCGTGAGCTTTAACAGCGTGAGCGTTAGTGGATGTGAGCTTTAACAGCGTGAGCGTTAGTGGATGTGAGCTTTAACAGCGTGAGCTTTAACAGCGTGAGCGTTAGTGGATGTGAGCTTTAACAGCGTGTGCGTTAGTGGCGTGAGCTTTAACAGCGTGAGCGTTAGTGGATGTGAGCTTTAACAGCGTGAGCGTTAGTGGATGTGAGCTTTAACAGCGTGAGCGTTAGTGGCGTGAGCTTGAACAGCGTGAGTGTTAGTGGTGTGAGCGTTAGCAGCATGAGCATTAGTGTTGTGAGCGTTAGCGGTGTGAGTGTTAGCAGTGTGAGCACTAACGGTGCAAGCATTAGTGTTGTGAGCGCTAGCAGCGTGAGCATTAGTGGATGTGAGCTTTAACAGCGTGAGCATTAGTGGTGTGAGCATTAGCAGCGTGAGCGTTGGTGGTGTGAGCGTTAGCAGCATGAGCATTAGTGTTGTGAGCGTTAGCGGTGTGAGTGTTAGCAGCGTCAGTGTTACCAGCATGAGCGTTAGTGTTGTGAGCGCTAGCAGCAAGAGCGTTAGCAGCGTGAGCATTAGTGTTGTGAGCGCTAGCAGTGTGAGTGTTAGCAGCATGAGCATTAGTGTTGTGAGTGTTAGTGGTGTGAGCATTAGTGTTGTGAGCGTTAGCAGTGTGAGTGTTAGCAGCGTGAGCGTTAGTGTTGTGAGCGTTAGCGTTAACGATGTGAGCGTTAGTGGTGTGAGCGTTAGCAGCATGAGCATTAGTGTTGTGAGCGTTAGCGGTGTGAGTGTTAGCAGCGTGAGCATTAGTGTTGTGAGCGCTAGCAGCGTGAGTGTTAGCAGCATGAGCATTAGTGTTGTGAGTGTTAGCAGCGTGAGCGTTAGTGTTGTGAGCGTTAGTGGTGTGAGCATTAGTGTTGTGAGCGTTAGCGTTAGCAGCATGAGCATTAGTGTTGTGAGCGTTAGCAGTGTGAGTGTTAGCAGCGTGAGCGTTAGTGTTGTGAGCGTTAGCGTTAGCAGCATGAGCGTTAGTGTTGTGAGCGTTAGCAGTGTGAGCATTAGTGTCGTGAGCGTTAGCAGCGTGAGCGTTAGTGTTGTGAGCGTTAGTGGTGTGAGCATTAGTGTTGTGAGCGTTAGCGTTAGCAGCATGAGCATTAGTGTTGTGAGCGTTAGCAGTGTGAGTGTTAGCAGCGTGAGCGTTAGTGTTGTGAGCGTTAGCGTTAACGATGTGAGCGTTAGTGGTGTGAGCGTTAGCAGCATGAGCATTAGTGTTGTGAGCGTTAGCAGCGTGAGCATTAGTGGTGTGAGCGTTAGCATTAACGATGTGAGCATTAGTGGATGTGAGTGTTAGCGGACTCGGGCTTACCACGGTGGCCACTGCCGTCTCCAGGTTGCGGCACTTCTCGTGGTCACACAGGCAGTTCTCACCACAGGTCATCTTCCCCTTGCGGCAGCGGCACATCTTGTTGCTACAGCGCCCCTTACAGGCACACTGCAGGGACAGCAAACGTAGGAGTCAGCGTCGGCACACCCAACTTCATCACAGCAGGGCTCAGTTACAGACGCTCGAGAGGAAGAGCAGACCCAGTCACTCTGACTCTGCTCGAACTGTGCTCTTACTCCAGTCACTCTGGAGGGTTTCTAACTGCACTCTAACTGTGCTCTTACTCCAGTCACTCTGGAGGGTTTCTAACTGTGGTCTTACCCCAGTCACTCTGGAGGGTTTCTAACTGCACTCTAACTGTGCTCTTACTCCAGTCACTCTGGAGGTGTTCTAACTGTGGTCTTACCCCAGTCACTCTGGAGGTGCTCTAACTGTGCTCTAACTACACTCTTACCCCAGTCACTCTGGAGGGTTTCTAACTGTGGTCTTACCCCAGTCACTCTGGAGGTGTTCTAACTGTGCTCTTACCCCACTCACCCTGTAGGTGTCTAACTGTGCTCTAACTGTGCTCTTACTCCAGTCACTCTGGAGGGTTTCTAACTGTGGTCTTTCCCCAGTCACTCTGGAGGGTTTCTAACTGTGGTCTTACCCCAGTCACTCTGGAGGTGTTCTAACTGTGCTCTTACCCCACTCACCCTGTAGGTGTCTAACTGTGCTCTAACTGCGCTCTTACCCCAGTCACTCTGGAGGTGTTCTAACTGCGCTCTTACCCCAGTCACTCTGGAGGTGCTCTAACTGTGCTCTAACTACACTCTTACCCCAGTCACTCTGGAGGTGTTCTAACTGTTCTCTAACTGCGCTCTTACCCCAGTCACTCTGGAGGTGTTCTAACTGTTCTCTAACTGCGCTCTTACCCCAGTCACTCTGGAGGTGCTCTAACTGTGCTCTAACTACGCTCTTACCCCAGTCAGTCTGGAGGTGCTCTAACTGCGCTCTTACCCCAGTCACTCTGGAGGTGCTCCAACTGTGCTCTAACTACGCTCTTACCCCAGTCACTCTGGAGGTGCTCTAACTGTGCTCTAACTACACTCTTACCCCAGTCACTCTGGAGGTGCTCTAACTGTGCTCTAACTACACTCTTACCCCAGTCACTCTGGAGGTGCTCTAACTGCGCTCTTACCCCAGTCACTCTGGAGGTGCTCCAACTGTGCTCTAACTACGCTCTTACCCCAGTCACTCTGGAGGTCTTCCGGCCATTTTTACGCCCTTTGCTTTTCTCAGGCAGCCATTCGTCGACCTTATCTTCCGCCTCAGACTCGGAGGACACCAGCTCGTCAATATCGATGGTGGCGGGGAGTCGAGGCGCCTTGGCGGTCGTGACCCTGCGACCCTGAGGCTGTGGAGGGTAAACAGGGCAGTGAGGAGGGTAAACAGGGCAGTGAGGAGGGCAAACAGGGCAGTGAGGCAGGAGGAGAAACAGTGCGGTGAGGAGGGGAAACAGGGCAGTGAGACTGTGGAGGGGAAACAGGGCAGTGAGGAGGGCAAACAGTGCAGTGAGGCAGGAGGAGAAACAGTGCGGTGAGGAGGGGAAACAGGGCAGTGAGACTGTGGAGGGGAAACAGGGCAGTGAGGAGGGCAAACAGTGCAGTGAGGCAGGAGGAGAAACAGGGCAGAGCGGAGGAGAAACGGCAGATAGAAGGGGAAACAGGGCAGTGAGAGAGGAAACAGGCCAGTGGGGCTGTGGAGGGAGGGGGGCTACCTTAGGGGGGACATATTCGAAGGAGGTGTCGGGAGACTGGCTCGCGGTGGGCACCAGGACAGACATTTTCTTTGTGCTGGCCACCTGAAGCAGCGTCAGCCTCTGCGGACGGACAGCAGAGTCAGGAGTAAAGCGCCAGTACAGAGACCATAAAGTCACCTTCCCAGCTCCAGCTTTAAAGAGGGCTGACGTGGGCTTTTTAAAAGCGCCTCTACCTGCTTGTACTGCTCATTCTCCTCCATCAGCCTCTGGTTCTGCTCACTCAGGTCCTGCATCCTCGCGATCTCATCCTCCTGTCAACAGAACCGCCCAGCTCAGGTCAGAACCACCCAGTACAGTTCAGAACCACAGCCAGGACAGACCCACCCAGCACAGGTCAGAACCACAGACAGGACAGACCTACCCAGCACAGTTCAGAACCACCCAGCACAGGTCAGCCCCACCCAGTACAGGTCAGAACCACAGCCAGGACAGACCCACCCAGCACAGTTCAGAACCACCCAGTACAGGACAGACCCACAACCAGGTCAGCCCCCCCAGGCCAAGGCAGTTGGGACGGGCTTGGGGAGAGCACCCCCACCTGGAACTGCAGCCGCTGCAGCAGCTCCCTCTCCCGTTTGGACGGGTGGTCCGCCCGCTCCTCCGCCTTGGCCACCACCGGCTTGTTCTGCAGCTGGCTGAGCAGGTAGAGCACCTGGGGGCACAAACACACTCAGACAGCATGAATACACACCCGTCTGAACACTGAGACACTTCATCGGCAGCTCTACAACACTGGAGTGCCCAATCATCCCGCGCTCCTGGGGGAGTCACGTGACCATGGTGCGAGGGGGGCAGCCGTTCACCTTCTCCTGGTGCCTCTGCTCCAGCTCCACCAGGTGGCCCTGGTGCTCCACGTCCATGGCGGACATGAGCTTCCTCTCGTCACACAGGATGCGCTGCAGGTCGGCGTAGTTGGCCTTCTCCTGGTTCAGCTCGCTCTCCAGCTTGGCCGTCAGCACCTTGGCCGACACCAGCTGCAGAGACCAGAGGGGTCATAGCACAGCACAGTTATGCATGAGCTGAGTCTGCAGGTGTGCAGTCTATACCCTGCTCAGAGACCACAGCGCCCCCTGGAGTGGAGCGGGAGTACAGGCACCGTCCTCACCTCTGACATGAGGAACTTGAGGGCACACTTGGCCTCCACGATGGTGGTGATGCTGTCCCAGCTCTGCTTCGCACGCCCGTCGCTACCAGCGTCCAGAACCTTCTGCTGCAGGTCAGCGATCTGGGCACTCCTGCCGGGGAGAGGAGGCGGTGTCCATCACCCCGTTAGGCAGCACGCTGGGGGCGGGGCTAGGAGGTAGCATGCCGGGGGCGGGGCTAGGAGGCAGAACGTCAAGGGCGGCGCTAGGTGGCAGCGCGCAGGGCTAGGCAGCACGCTGGGGGCGGGGCTAGGCGGTGGGGCTAGGTGGCAGCGCGCAGGGGGCGGGGCTAGGCGGAAGCACGTAGGGGCGGGGCTAGGTGGCAGCGGGCAGGGGGCGAGGCTAGGTGGCAGGGTTAGGTAGGCAGCGTGCAGAACGCTCACCTCAGGCCCATCTCCGTCTCCAGGTTCTCCACCTGCTTCCCCAGGGAGGCCTCCAGCTCGCCCTGGTTCTCCAGCTCAGCGATGGTGAACGTGCGCCGCTTTACACACACACACACACACACACACACACACAGACATCACGTACACGAATGGGCTGTAACATTTTGGTAGTTAATCTTTCTAAATAAATGAAGCTAAGGCTCCGTGGTCACACATTGTTCTTAGCTATCATCCATCCATCCATTATCTATACCCGCTTATCCTGAGCAGGAGGGTATTGGAGCCTATCCCAGCATGCATTGGGCGAGAGGCAGGAATAGACCCTGGACAGGCCGCCAATCTATCATAGGGCATACACACAATTCACCCACACACTCATACCTATGGGCAATTTAGGGTCAATCAGCCTACCTGCATGTATTTGGACTGTGGGAGGAAACCGGAGTACCCAGAGGAAACCCACGCGGACACGGGGAGAACATGCAATCTCCACACAAAAAGGCCCCAAGCTGAGATTCAAACCCACAAACTTCTTGCTGTGAGGCAAGTGCTACCCACTGCACCACCGTGCCACTGTTGTTAGCTAGTACTTAATAATTTAATTAATTCACCTCAAATCCACAAAACCCTCCACCCCCACTGACAAAAAATGTCACTGCATTTTGACAGTTTACAAGTGTCACTTTCTGCTTCCAATTAAAAAGCAGCACACTTACACACACTTCCTGTTAAAGAGCAGTGCGCTCACTCGCACTTCCTGTTAAAGAGCAGCGCACTCACTCGTACTTCCTGTTAAAGAGCAGTGCACTCACTCGCACTTCCTGTTGAAGACCACCACACTCACTCACACTTCCTGTTAAAGAGCAGTGCACTCGCACTTCCTGTTAAAGAGCAGTGCACTCACACACACTTCCTGTTAAAGAGCAGCGCACTCACTCACACTTCCTGTTGAAGAGCAGTGCACTCACTCACACTTCCTGGTAAAGAGCAGTGCACTCACTCACACTTCCTGTTGAAGAGCAGTGCACTCACTCACACTTCCTGGTAAAGAGCAGTGCACTGACTCACACTTCCTGGTAAAGAGCAGTACATTCACTCACACTTCCTGTTAAAGAGCAGTGCACTCACTCACACTTCCTGTTAAAGAGCAGTGCACTCACTCACACTTCCTGTTAAAGAGCAGTGCACTCACTCACACTTCCTGTTAAAGAGCAGTGCACTCACTCGCACTTTGGCGGACGATCGCTCTCCCGCCTCGATCCGGTCTTTAAGCTGGGAGATCTCCTCGGCCAAGATCTTGCGGTCCTCCAGCAGGTCCTGCAGGTGGCGCCGCGCCTCCTCCGTGCTGACCTGCACCTCCACCTCGTTCATCAGCCAGCTCTGTGAGCAGAGAGAGAAGCCAGTCACCTCACACCAGTCAGCTCACAGCTCTATTCAATTACAGCCAGGAAGAACATGGACCCCGAAGAGAAGCAGCTGGTTTCGATGAATGGGGAAGGTTCTGGTGCAGTTATGCGCTCAGTTATGCGTTTGACCGTTTCCCATGTTTGCAGGGTTGATGGGAAATACCTTCACTCTCCCAGCAGCTCCCTCCATCCCGCGGCTCTGAGTGTCCTTCCGTTTCTCTGCCACCTCGTTCCTCTTCATCAAAGCGTCCTTCAGACGCTTGTTCGCTGCAGCAGCCTGATAAAAAAACACATTAAACACCTAGCCACACCCCATAGCACATTAAACACCTAGCCACACCCCATAGCACATTATACACCTAGCCACACCCCATAGCACATTATACACCTAGCCCCTCCCCATAGCACATTATACACCTAGCCCCTCCCCATAGCACATTATACACCTAGCCACACTCCATAGCACATTATACACCTAGCCCCGCCCCATAGCACATTATACACCTAGCCCTGCCCCATAGAACATTATACACCTAGCCCCACCCCATAGCACATTATACACCTAGCCACGCCCCATAGAACATTATACACCTAGCCACACTCCATAGCACATTATACACCTAGCCACACCCCATAGAACATTATACACCTAGCCCTGCCCCATAGAACATTATACACCTAGCCACACTCCATAGCACATTATACACCTGGCCCCGCCCCATAGCACATTATACACCTGGCCCCGCCCCATAGCACATTATACACCTGGCCCCAAGATGTTCTAAATGCATTAGCATGCTGCGGGTGACTTGGAAAAGCAGCCTCACCTCCTCTGTTTTACGGCGCAGAACACTGGCCTGTTTCTGGAAATCCCTCTCCAGCTTCAACATCTCATACTGCCGTTTACGGTCCTGTGAAAACAAAACACTTATTTACAGAGTAAACAGTTCAAGGAGTTTCACAGAAATTCTACAGCATAGCTGTGATGGAATGATAACAGAAGGATTAGAAGGTATGTATGAGTGGCAAGTGTGTACACGTGTGCGCATGTGTGCATGTGTGTGCGTGGTGTGTGTGTGCGTGGTGTGAGTGTGCGTGTGTGTACGCCCGTATGCACACACCTTCTCCTTAAGCTGCAGAACCTCCTTGTCTTTTTTCTGTTTCCACTGGCGAAATTTCTCAGAGTCCTCCTTCATTTGCCTCATCAGCTGCACACGCTGGGACTTCATAGCCTGCAGAACACCACCACTCACACCGTAAATACAGTCTGACCTACCCACCACCACTCACACCGTAAATACAGTTTGACCTACCCACCACACTCACACCGTAAATACAGTCTGACCTACCCACCACACTCACACCGTAAATACAGTCTGATCTACACAGCCTGATCTACACACCACACTCACACCGTAAATACAGTCTGACCTACCCACCACACTCATACCATAAATACAGCCTGACCTACACACCACCACTCACACCGTAAATACAGTCCGACCTACACACCACTCACACCGTAAATACAGCCTGACCTACACACCACACTCACACTGTAAATACAGCCTGATCTACACACCACTCACACTGTAAATACAGTCTGACCTACACACCACACTCACACTGTAAATACAGTCTGACCTGCACACCACTCACACTGTAAATACAGCCTGACCTACACACCACCACTCACACCGTAAATACAGTCTGACCTACCCACCACCACTCACACCGTAAATACAGCCTGATCTACACACCACACTCACACCGTAAATACAGCCTGACCTACACACCACACTCACACCGTAAATACAGCCTGACCTACACACCACACTCACACCGTAAATACAGTCTGACCTACACACCACACTCACACCGTAAATACAGTCTGACCTACACACCACACTCACACCGTAAATACAGTCTGACCTACACACCACACTCACACCGTAAATACAGCCTGATCTACACACCACTCACACCGTAAATACAGTCTGACCTACACACCACACTCACACCGTAAATACAGTCTGACCTACACACCACCACTCACACCGTAAATACAGTCTGACCTGCACACCACACTCACACTGTAAATACAGTCTGACCTGCACACCACTCACACCGTAAATACAGTCTGACCTACACACCACTCACACCGTAAATACAGTCTGACCTACACACCACACTCACACTGTAAATACAGTCTGACCTACACACCACTCACACCGTAAATACAGCCTGATCTACACACCACTCACACTGTAAATACAGCCTGATCTACACACCACCACTCACACCGTAAATACAGCCTGACCTACACACCACACTCACACCGTAAATACAGTCTGATCTACACACCACACTCACACCGTAAATAGAGTCTGACCTGCACACCACACTCATACCATAAATACAGCCTGACCTACACACCACCACTCACACCGTAAATACAGTCTGACCTACCCACCACACTCACACCGTAAATACAGCCTGATCTACACACCACTCACACTGTAAATACAGCCTGATCTACACACCACTCACACCGTAAATACAGTCTGACCTACACACCACACTCACACTGTAAATACAGTCTGACCTACACACCACTCACACTGTAAATACAACCTCCTGGATGAGTGGCTTACATGGCCCCCCTGGTTGAGCAGCTGAGGGGCTTACCTGGATCCCCTGGTTGAGGGGCTTACCTGGATCTCCTGGTTGAGGGGCTTACCTGGATCTCCTGGTTGAGGGGCTTACCTGGATCTCCTGGTTGAGGGGCTTACCAGGATCTCCTGGTTGAGGGGCTTACCAGGATCCCTTGGTTGAGTGGCTTACCTGGATCTCCTGATTGAGTTTGGTCACGTTGCGCACAGACGCCTCTTTGAGCTTCAGCAGCTTGGCCTGCTCCTGCAGCTTCTTTTTCATGTCTGAGATCTGACCCTCCAGCTCCTGCAGCCTCTTCCTGCGCTGCTCGCTCAGCCTAGGGGGGCAGAGACGCCCGTCATCCCTGCTCAGCCCCGCCCTCTTCCACCTGACTCCACCCCCAAAGAGGACAACCCCCAGGCCCCAGTACATCACACAAACCAGATGCAACCCAGAGCTCGATAACTATACCAAGACACACTTTTAGACTCTTCTTTCTTCACTGCCATTGACACCGGGTTCCAAAATCACTGAATCCTTGGTCTTGGTCTTACATTTGAGATATGTAAGTGTATGCTGTCACTGAAGGAGGCATTAAACCAGCAAATCTTCAGTACCAAACCTGAATTTCTTTCTCAAGTAACATTTCAGAGGCTAACAGCTTCCCTGCTAAATTAATCACAGCAAGTGAAACAAGTGCTGAATCTACTGAGAATGCTGGAAGTAGCCTTGTTAGGGACAAACTAGCTGAGATATTCTGTATGCTGGAAAAAGTTTCTGGAGAAAATATTCTATTTTTGCAAAATTTTAAGCCCTTCTAAGCAACCCTACACCAAGATAGTCAAAAAGACTTAGAAAAAAAAGAAAGAAAAATAATGACAGCAAAATATCACATCAAACTTTCTATTTAGGGACATATTGTACAGTGTAGACCAGGGCTACTGAACTCAAGATCCTGCAGGCCGCAGTGTAAATGAGCCTGCCAATGACCAGAAGGAGGGGTTTGCAATTTTTGAAGGTATTTCATTGGTTTCAATACACCAGACAAGATCAGTAAAGCATAGAAAAGTATTTGAATCCAAAACAAATACGTAATTGACCCAGGTCTGATCCTGCACTACACCACCAGATTTCACTAATGAGCTGTACACTCATTACACTGTAGACCACAGGAGCTGCACCCATAAAATGCCTGGCAGGATTTCAGAAATGCCCTCTTTTATAACCCATCCCCCACCCCCTGCAGTAGAGAGTGGGGGGGGGGGTCTCTTACTTGGCCTGATTGTGGTCCTTCTTGGCAGAGTGGAGAGCCAGGATGAGCTCCTCTTTCTCCCGCTGTAGAGATGAGACTGCCGTGTGCAGGTCCTTCATGTTCTCCTGCGGGACATGGGGTCACACATCCAGCGCTACTGTGAGATCACCCAAAAATCCACAGTCTGCCGCACTACCGTGAGATCACCCCGAATCCCACAGTCTATGCGCCATTGCATTGTGATTGGATCAATCACAAGATGCTGCGACATCTGGCTGGACCAATCACAGCATGCCACTGCATTATGACCAGACCAATCACAACATGCTGCTACATTATGACCAGGCCAATCACAACACGTTTGTACATTGTGACCGGACCAATCACAGTATGCCGCTGCCTTGAGACCTGACCTTCATGCAGCCTGTGGTAACCATGGACTAGCGCTGCCCTACCTGGTGCTCGGTCTGCATTGGCTCCAGGTGGCTCTCACTCTGGCACATTTTCCTGACGAAGGCCTCCTTCAAAGCCAGCACTTTGTTCAGCTCGATCAGCTCCTTAGACATCTGTGCCTGCCGCAGAGCATGCTGGGTAGTGTAGGCCTCGGGGGAGCATTTCCCTGTACCGCTGCTGCCCAGGCCCTGAGCATTTGGGGAGAGGAAAGGGACTCACATCAGCGCCTGTTCCTTACGGAACATGCATGACCGTCCGGAAGGGCACTGTTAACGCTCACCACTGCCAGCTCCTCCCCAGGACTCCCACGCCCCGCCTCCTCGTCCTGCTCCAGCTCCGCCCCCTCGCCTGCCGACCGCGCGGCCAGGGCCTCAATAGAGGCCGCAATCCCAGCACTCTCATCCTGCGCAAACAGGAAACAGGGCTGAACATCACACTGAGTATTACACAGCACACACTGAGCATTACACAGCACACACTGAGCATTACACAGCACACACTGAGCGCTACACAGCACACCCTGAGCGCTACACAGTACACACTGAGCATAACACAGCACACACTGAGCATTACACAGCACAGGAGACTGAATATTACACAGCACACCCTGAGCATCACACAACACACACTGAGCGTTACACAGCACAGGAGACTGAACATTACACAGCACACACTGAGCATCACACAACACACACTGAGCGTTACACAGCAGACTCTGAGCGTTACACAGCACAGGAGACTGAACATTACACAGCACACACTGAGCGTTACACAGCACACCCTGAGCATCACACAACACACGCTGAGCATTACACAGCAGACCCTGAGCGTTACACAGCACACACTGAGCGTTACACAGCAGACTCTGAGCGTTACACAGCAGACCCTGAGCGTTACACAGCACACACTGAGCGTTACACAGCAGACTCTGAGCGTTACACAGCACACACTGAGCATTACACAGCACACACTGAGCGTTACACAGCACACACTGAGCGTTACACAGCACACACTGAGCGTTACACAGCAGACCCTGAGCGTTACACAGCAGACTCTGAGCGTTACACAGCACACACTGAGCGTTACACAGCAGACTCTGAGCGTTACACAGCACACACTGAGCATTACACAGCACACACTGAGCGTTACACAGCAGACTCTGAGCGTTACACAGCACACACTGAGCGTTACACAGCAGACCCTGAGCGTTACACAGCACACACTGAGCATTACATAGCACTCTGAGCGTTACACAGCACACACTGAGCATTACACAGCAGACCCTGAGCGTTACACACTAACTTCCAAGCCAGACAGACCATTTAAACATACATTTACTCTGAAATTAGACTGAATATTTTGAGCACTGTGCTGCTAAACGCGAGAATGGCGAGAAGAGTGCAGGGTGCGGTTTAGCGGCCGTACCTGCAGGTGCATGATAACCTGCTGCAGATTGCGGATCACCTCCACGTTCTCTTTCAGCTCCTGATCCTCCAGGGTCTCCACCACCCTCTGCAGGTCAACCTTGCAGCTGCACCACAAACGCCTCATTACATAACATTTCTCATTTGATTGACGCCACATGAATTTAAAGGGGAACTGCCTCCAAAATCAGACGGAGGTGCATTTCGTCTTCCCCTCAGAAAAACGGATCACCGGTATTTTATGTGTCAAAACTAAACAGACTAGGAAAGGAGTGACTATTCACTTACGCAGCATGCTGTTTCAGCTCCTCCAGCTTACTTTGCAGTTTCTCATTCGCCTGTTCCGTCTTCACATGAAAAAAATTAAAAGAAAATTTTCACTCTCATCCTCAGTAACAACAACCATTTATAATTCAAAGTTCTGGTTTCACAAGATTCATTCAACGAGAGCCCCATTTAAAGCATTCTGAACCTCTGGTGTATACTGACTGCTAGATTTCAACACGGAATTGATCTCAAAAGGAGTCACCAGCACTGAAATAACAATCATAATACTTAGGTAAGATTAAAGAATCAGAAACCAAAATTATTTTTGAACAACAATAACAGAACCAAAATAACCTTAGAGAAAGGTAGTGCTTTGCATTCTATCCATGGCTTAGGGTCTATAACACCATCAAATGCCAGTGCACTCAGGAGGGAAGAGAGTTAGGATTAACCCTGCCCCACACTCACCATGAGTATCCTCTCTAACATCAGGGCAGTCTGTCCCACACTCACCATGAGTATCCTCTCTAACATCAGGGCAGTCTGTCCCACACTCACCATGAGTATCCTCTCTAACATCAGGCTTGGCCCACACTCACCATGAGTATCCTCTCTAACATCAGGCCTGACCCACACTCACCATGAGTATCCTCTCTAACATCAGGCCTGACCCACACTCACCATGAGTATCCTCTCTAACATCAGGCCTGGCCCACACTCACCATGAGTATCCTGTCTAACATCAGGCCTGACCCACACTCACCATGAGTATCCTCTCTAACATCAGGGCGGTCTGGCCCACACTCACCATGAGTATCCTGTCTAACATCAGGCTTGGCCCACACTCACCATGAGTATCCTCTCTAACATCAGGCCTGGCCAACACTCACCATGAGTATCCTCTCTAACATCAGGCCTGGCCAACACTCACCATGAGTATCCTCTCTAACATCAGGCCTGGCCCACACTCACCATGAGTATCCTCTCTAACATCAGGCCTGACCCACACTCACCATGAGTATCCTCTCTAACATCAGGCCTGGCCAACACTCACCATGAGTATCCTCTCTAACATCAGGCCTGGCCCACACTCACCATGAGTATCCTCTCTAACATCAGGCCTGACCCACACTCACCATGAGTATCCTGTCTAACATCAGGCCTGGCCCACAGTCACCATGAGTATCCTCTCTAACATCAGGCCTGACCCACACTCACCATGAGTATCCTCTCTAACATCAGGGCGGTCTGGCCCACACTCACCATGAGTATCCTGTCTAACATCAGGCCTGGCCCACAGTCACCATGAGTATCCTCTCTAACATCAGGCCTGACCCACACTCACCATGAGTATCCTCTCTAACATCAGGGCGGTCTGGCCCACAGCCTCGCTCAGCTCCCGGCTTAGCTTGCTGTTCTCCTCCTGCAGGCAGCGGTTCTTCTCCAGAACCTTGGACACGTTCTCCGCGGGCTCCGATCTGGACCCAGGACATGAAAGCACAAGTGGGTCTACAGTCACTCTGAAAGGCTTTCTCAGTGTGTTGTTTAAAGCGGACCAGAAGAGGCTATTTGGCTGATTTAAAAAAAAAAAAAAAAAAACTCATCATTAATATTCACGTTCATTATACACTCCACTGGGACTATAGTGTACTTCAGCTCCTCATCAAACATCAGTCCTTTCTCTTTAGCCTGGCCCATCCAAGCCCCGCCCACCCCAACTCCACTCATCCCAGCCCCGTCCCATCCCAGCACTAGCCACCACAACCACATCGACCTCAGCCCTGCCCACCTCAGCACTAATTACCCCAGCCCCACCCACCTCAGCACTAATTACCCCAGCCCTGCCCACCTCAGCACTAATTACCCCAGCTCCACCCACTCCAGCCCCGCCCCCCTCAGCACTAATTACACCAGCCCCACCCACCTCAGCACTAATTACCCCAGCCCTGCCCACCTCAGCACTAATTACCCCAGCCCCACCCACTCCAGCCCCGCCCACCTCAGCCCTGCCCACCTCAGCACTAATTACGCCAGCCCCACCCACCTCAGCACTAATTACCCCAGCCCTGCCCACCTCAGCACTAATTACCCCAGCCCCACCCACTCCAGCCCCGCCCACCTCAGCCCTGCCCACCTCAGCACTAATTACCCCAGCCCCACCCACTCCAGCCCCACCCACCTCAGCCCTGCCCACCTGAATACCATTTCTACTGAAATGGCAGGTCTGTCACTCAGGACCCCTGGTCTGAGTTTTCAGGGCAATTCTGTCCTTACCCAGAGAGCACCGGGGCCACACCTCCTCTTGCATGCAACAGCATCACCTGCAGCTCCTGGACCTGCAAGTCAGAGCAACAGACGTACAAAAAGTGCATTTCATGGTCATAGACAACTGCTATACACAGGTTCAGTAAGGTACAATACTTATTTTGTACAGCAATTTCTAGCCAAGAACACAGTTTAGTTCACACAGTGAACACTATTCAGACCTAACCTCTGCAAAGCCAACTAGGCAGAAGAATAAGCTACAGTATTAGGACAAATACAAATTAACAAAAAGTGCTGGGATGGGGCAACATGTAACAAGTGTCATGAAAAAAAAAGGGGGGGGGGGATTTAGGGTGAAATATACAGCGTGGTGGTGGTTAGTCTAGGTATAGTCTGAAGAGATGAGTCTTCAGGCCACAGCGGAAGATGGGTAGTGAGAGGGAGGTTCGAAAAGGGACGGGGAGTTCGTTCCACCACTGGGGAGCTAGGGTGAAGAAGCTCTGTGATCCCTTTGGGCGGGTGGGAGGGGTTACAAGAGCGGAGTGGTCGAGCAGGCACACAGAATCGAGTCATGTCCTGCAAGTAGATGGGGGCTATCCTGTTGGCAGCAGTGTAGGCAAGGGTCAGGGCTTTGAACCGGATCCTGGCAGCGACCGGTAGCCAGTGGAGTGATCGCAGCAGAGGAGTGACGTGGGAGACCCACACCCAACAGCCTAACCACATCCAAAAGCCCAACCACATTCAACAGCCCAACCACACGCAACAGCCCAATCACACCCAACATCCTAACCACACCCAACAGCCCAATCACACCCAACATCCTAACCACACCCAACAGCCCAACCACACCCACCATCCTAACCACACCCAACAGCCCAACAACACCCACCATCCTAACCACAGCCAACAGCCCAACCACACCCACCATCCTAACCACACCCAACAGCCCAACCACATCCAACAGCCCAACCACACCCACCATCCTAACCACACCCAACAGCCTAACCACATCCAACAGCCCAACCACACCCAACAGCCCAATCACATCCAACAGCCCAATCACACCCAACAGCCCAATCACATCCAACAGCCCAATCACACCCAACAGCCTAACCACATCCAACAGCCCAATCACACCCAACAGCCCAAACACATCCAACAGCCCAATCACATGTGTATGTATCCCAGTGAAATACCTAGGCTGTAAGACAATGACATGCGCTACATTTTAGGGGGGCTGGGGCCCCTGGGTGTACCTGCTGCTTCAGGCGCTTCATCTCTGCAGAGCGGGGGTCCACGTTGATGATGGGCTTGTTCTTGATTTTGCGGGCGCGGTCTGCGTAGCGCAGGGTGTTGATGGTCTCCTCGATGTTGGAGTCGGCCGGGCTGACGCACGCGATCATTAGGGTGTGACTGTTGCCTCCCAGAGAATCTGACCACAATTAACAAAGAGAAATAAAACTCTACCCTACAGCTCTACAGGCACAGCTCTACAAGCACAGCCCTACAGCCCTAAGCAGGGTTCATACACTTTTTCACCAATGATTTTCAATGACTTTTCCATGACTTCTCCACAACCTTTAACTGAATTTCCATGACCAAAACAAATGACTTTCTCAGCGGGACGATTTAAAATTATTCATTGTAACACTAAGTAAAATTAGGTCTGCATCTGAAACATATGGTGCCTCTCTAAAACAAATAAACACCAGACAGACACACTTAGATACATTCTCTCATATTTGAATTCGAATAGTTTAACATTTTTGTCAATGTCTCAAACAGGGCTCGAAATTGCTACCATTTTGGTCGCATATTCTCCCGATTTAATCTGTGCGACCTCGAAATATAATTGGGAGCATTTGTGCGAGTGCAAATAATTGTTCTGGTGCGACCTTTTTTTTTCTTTTTCTTTTTTCAGTCGAACGTCTCTTCCTCTGTACATTCGCTAGTTAGTACACTCAATATGTGCCTTGTGAGCTGACGGTGACCCTTCTAATCAATCGTGAGCATGACATTTTTACCTTTAATGCTGATTTTAAATTGGTTAATATTAGCCTTCAATCACTGCCTATTCGCAGCACTCCACTGTCACGCGACACAGAGAGCTAACGCGGTAACTAATGTTACCTGAAGACAAAAGTTTATGTTCAATTTATTAGCGCTATCGAAAGCTGAAAAGTTGAAGCGAACGATTACGGCATTTTTTTTTTTTTGAAACATTAACGTAGTGTTTTGTGTAGCGACCCAGTTGAAACAGCTAATTTCTCCGATGCAGTTTACTGGCGGTTGATTTAATTAGCGGTATTAATGTGACGAGAAGCGCTTTGTCGTTTGAATGCATAACACGCAATTCCTTGAAGGGTCGACACATTTTAGGCGTGACAATTTAACTGTCACTTGTAAACCGTAGCCTACTGTTATATTGTCGTTTTTTATCAATAAAAAATCTATTGCATATATTGTTGGTGCTCCTTACATTTTGGTGGGTGCTTCTAACTTTTTGAAGTTGGGAGCACCAGTGCTACCAAGTAAAAAAGTTAATTTCGAGCCCTGATATATTATTGAAGCTGCACTTCCCTGGCATATTGTCGGCACAGTAGGGCCTGCGTTTACTAACTGCTACGTTAGCAGAAGCTTGCCTGTAAACAGACTGAGCCAGACCGAATTAACTTCTCACAACACCAAAATACCGCGAAGGTTACGTGCCAATTTACATTTCATTACTATACATACTATTTTTATGATTGGATTAATTAGTAATTATATTTCATGCAACTTTAGCTATATTTCCATTACTTTTCCAAAACTTTTCAAAAAATATTATTTTCCATAACTTTTCCAGGGCCTGGAAATTGCATTTTAAATTTCAATGACTTCTCCAGGTTTTTCATGACCGTACGAACCCTGCCTAAGGGCACAGCCCTTCAGCCCTACAGGCACAGCTCTACAAGCACAGCCCTACAGCCCTAAGGGCACAGCCCTACAGCTCTACAGGCACAGCTCTACAAGCACAGCCCTACAGCCCTAAGGGCACAGCCCTACAGCCCTACAGGCACAGCCCTACAGCCCTACAGGCACAGCCCTACAGCTCTACAGGCACAGCCCTACAGCTCTACAGCTGCACAGGCACAGCCCTACAGCCCTACAGCTGCACAGGCACAGACCTACAGCCCTACAGCTCTACAGGCACAGCCCTACAGCTCTACAGCTCTACAGGCACAGCCCTACAGCTCTACAGCTGCACAGGCACAGCCCTACAGCCCTACAGCTGCACAGGCACAGCCCTACAGTTCTACAGCTCGCATGGCTCTCACCCTGCAGCAGGCGGGTCAGCTTGGAGTCTCTGTACGGCACAAAGCTCCCCTTCTTGCTTTCGTCCCCCAGTGCACTGATCACATTGCCCAGTGATAGCAGACCTCGGTTAATGCTGATCCCTGAAACAGAGAGAGATCTCGGTTAATGCTGCCCCCTGAAAGAGAGAGAGACCTCAGTTAATGCTGATCCCTGAAAGAGACCTCGGTTAATGCTGATCCCTGTAACGGGGAGAGACCTCAGTTAATGCTGATCCCTGAAAGAGACCTCAGTTAATGCTGATCCCTGAAAGAGACCTCGGTTAATGCTGATCCATGTAACGGGGAGAGACCTCAGTTAATGCTGCTCCCTGAAAGAGACCTCGGTTAATGCTGATCCCTGTAACGGGGAGAGACCTCAGTTAATGCTGATCCCTGAAAGCGAGAGAGACCTCGGTTAATGCTGATCCCTGAAAGAGACCTCGGTTAACGTTGATCCCTCAAACGGAGAGAGACCTCGGTTAATGCTGCCCCCTGAAAGAGACCTCGGTTAACGTTGATCCCTCAAACAGAGAGAGACCTCAGTTAATGCTGATCCCTGAAAGAGACCTCGGTTAATGCTGATCCCTGAAATAGACATGTCATCACACCTAAATGTAGCATTGTGAATCACTATCGTGCCAGCCAAACAGCTTACAGCACCACAAGGCCCGCCAATCAGCACACATTACCACAGCACCAACCAATCAGCTTAAAGCCCTGTAGTGCCAAACAATCAGCTTAAAGCCCCATAGTGCCAACCAATCAGCTTACCTTCTTTTAGTCTTTCGCCCTCCGCCTTCGTTTTTTTCTGTCGTTCAGAACCAGCCAGATCCACCAGGTGTAGTTTGGACACCATGGACTCGCCTCTACACAAGAGAGGAAGAACCAAGCACTCATGTCAGGCAGTGGCCATCTTTGAAACCCTGCTCACAGCTAAGACCCCACACTATAAAGAGCATACAAGCAACTCTGTGCTTTTAACAAGTAAGATTAGATTTAAAAGATGTGGAGCCTTTAAAGGCCATTAAAAGGTAAGACAAAATTGATTTTCCCCCTAAAGGGTTCAGACCCAGTTCAGCTCAGCAGTTCCCTGTATTTACTGTTCATATTACTTTAATATACAGGTTTAATACACAGTGCTGTTCATGTGAAACAGATTTTAATCTTGGTAAGGTCACGCTGGTTGGGTAAACGCACACGCTGGTTGGGTAAACGCGCACGCTGGTTGGGTAAACGCCCGCGCTGGTTGGGTAAACGCGCACGCTGGTTGGGTAAACGCCAGCGCAGGTTGGGTAAATACCCGTGCTGGGTGGGTAAACGCCCGTGCTGGTTGGGTAAATACCCGTGCTGGTTAGGAAAATACCCATGCTGGTTGGGTAAACGCCCATACTGGTTGGGTAAACGCCAGCGCAGGTTGGGTAAATACCCATGCTGGTTGGGTAAACACCCGTGCTGGTTGGGTAAACGCCCGTGCTGGTTGGGTAAATGCCCGCGCTGGTTGGGTAAACGCCCGCGCTGGTTGGGTAAATACCCGTGCTGGTTGGGTAAATGCCCACGCTGGTTGGGTAAACGTCCGGGCTGGTTGGGTAAACGCTCGTACTGGTTGGGTAAACGCCTGCGCTGGTTGGGTAAATGCCCGTGCGGTACCGAACGGACTCACCTGTCTGCGCTGGCACGCTGCTCCAGGGTGATGGTGAAGATGGCGTGTGAGCGGGATGATGCCGCGTTCATGGCGGTGGAGCCCACCGTGCGCGAGCTGTTACCCATCTCCAGACACCCCACCATCTCCCGGGCACTCTGCACCTCCTTCTCCATCAGGCCTACAATCTGAAGCCCCAAAAAACGCACCGGTCAGTCGAGTCCTATTCTGTAACCTGCCTAACGCCCCTCCCGCACGACCCCCAGAGCACAACTGAGTACAATCTTTAAAAAACACAGGGCATGAAGGCAGTATTAGAATCACATCCAGCAGACATCCTGTACTGAATGTCAGGGGCTGCTATGAGGACCTCCCTGTACTTAATTTCATGGGTTGCAAAGGGGATACCCCAGTACTGAATGGCAGGGGTTGCTAAGGGGACACCTCAGGACTGAATGGCAGGGGTTGCTAAGGGGACACCCCAGTACTGAATGGCAGGGGTTGCTAAGGGGACACCTCAGGACTGAATGTCAGGGGTTGCTATGGGGGCACCCCAGTACTGAATGTCAGGGGTTGCTATGAGGACACCCCTGTACTGAATGTTAGGAGTTGCTATGGGGAGACACTCCTGTGAGGAACACACCTTTATGCCGTCCTTGGGATCCTCTCGAATGCTGATAGCTGGCTTGTCCTTTGATCCGCAGAGCAGATCCAGAATATCCTCATTGTATATCTACAGTACAAAGCACATTCAGCAGTAGATACATGAGGTAGGCAGTTCCAAACAGCTCATTTATAATGGCTCTATAAAGGACAGTTAGATGATTAATCATGACTCCCAACAAAGAGCCTCATTCAGCCTCAGACTAGCCCAACTCAATACAGGGGTTTTCCGACAAATGCAGGGTTCTGTACCAGGCGAAAATGCACAAGCACCTGGTCAATCACTCTCCAGTTCGAATTAGTCATTTATGATAATCGTCCCTCAGAGGTACAATATAAACAGAATTTACATGTGGCACAGTATGAAGATGTGACCTTTAAAAATGACTAGGCTGTGCACATGCCTTACTGTATTAGTCATCATTTTGTATTATATGTTGTTTTTGATGATGATGTTAAAATGATGTTGATGATGATAGTGATGGTGATGATGATGATGATGATATATGTCTAACCAGTGGGCACAATGGCCTTCTATGGCATTTTAGGTGCTGACACTGGATTAAGTTAATATAATTGGATGTGCAATTTGAGATGTTTAAGATTATGTAATACTGATGCTGACAGGTAGTTTGATTCGGTGTTGATCTACTGATGTTGTTGATGTGTTGGTTGTTCTTGTTAATGATGTTGTGTTGTAATTTATGCTACTAGAACACATTTTTTACCTGCTGCCTACCCACACACACCCTTCCAAATTTAGATGCATGTTTTTTCTTTTTAAAAGTTATCGAATAAAATCAATAAATAAACAAACAAACAAACAAACAAACAAATAAATAAATAAATAAATAAATAAATAAAATAAATAAATAAAAACAGCAATTGCTCATCTGAAATTATATACACAAGTTATGTTTTTATTAAACTTTGTGGGCCCCGTTGCAGTACCTTTAGAAAGAGGCTATACCTCTTTTGTTGATGTTTTGAACACACACTCAAGCAAATTACAAGGGTTCTCATGCTCACAGATTTACCATTAATATTCCAGCTCAAATCTCCATTTCATCTTAACAAAGGGTAACTGACCCAACGACATGGGAGGAGAAACTGGTTAAAAGGAGTAAGAAGCAGTTTTCAGTACCTCCAGGTAAGACACAGCGAGAGAGAACTCGCTGTCCACCCTCTTCTCCTTCTCTTGAAAGATCCGCTGGATGACCCTGGGAATGACCCCCACAGTGGGCTCGTTCTCCTGAGCGGACGTGTAGGTGCCCCCCATGGAGAAGGTCTTCCCTGAGCCCGTCTGTCCGTACGCCAGAACCGTGGCATGGTATCCTGCCCATTAAAAAGCCTCAGACATCAGACATCAGAAATGCAGCTGCTTTACAAAACAACAAACCACAGTAAAGGACTGTTCTCGCACTCATGTGATCCTTCCAGCAAGCACAGAAACAGTCAGTGTTCACATCATCGGTGTCAGAGGAAGTGAATAACCACCAATATAAGCTTAGCATAATTTAGAAATGTCATTTGAACAAAATTAACAAATTCCAAAGTTAATTATTCCACGTATTAGCAAGCAAGAGCAAAGAGAGAAGCAAAAGAAACAATAATGTGCCTGTCTGAAAAGAACAGTTTTGGCCTAAAGCCAAAGACCACCCCCACCCCCCCTTCAGTTAAAGCAGCAAGGCACTATATACCAATGATGTTCCTGTGCCTACATGTTCCTGTGTATGCATGTCCATAGGCTGCATGTTCCTGTGTATGCATGTCCATACGCTGCATGTTCCTGTGTATGCATGTCCATACGCTGCATGTTCCTGTGTATGCATGTCCATACGCTGCATGTTCCTGTGTATGCATGTCCATACGCTGCATGTTCCTGTGTATGCATGTCCATACGCTGCATGTTCCTGTGGATGCATGTCCATACGCTGCATGTTCCTGTGCATGCATGTCCATACGCTGCATGCTCCTGTACCTCTGAACAGTCCTGACAGCAGGGGTGAGACAGATGTGTTGAAGACCTCCTCTTGTTCAGTCATTGGGTCAAAAACATAGTCATAAGTGAATGCCTTATCATTGCCAACAATGACCTGCAAGAAAAGCACAAATATTAACTTTACTTAGCTCGACTTAGAACTTTTTAAGTCACCTACATGTACGTATACATACGATAAACAGACTATGTCTACCAGAAATAAAGTGAGCACTTGCTGACATAACTGACAGGCTCAGAGCCTACCTGTGGCTCTCCTGGGACAAACGTGAGGCATGTCTGACACCCTTCATTGACCTCTTTGGGCACCAAGGGTCTGCACCTCAGGGCAACACGAACAGGAATGCCCTTCTCCTCTTCCTTTGACATGGTGGGGTTCCTGCCAGTTCACACGGGGCACATGCAAGCCATGTAAACTTTCTAAACCATGAACACCGAGGAATATTTACTGTATTCATAAAGCGTTTTTCTCTCGTTTCTGTTTCACTTATGCCAATGGTAGGGAAGATCGAAGGTCAATTACAGGCGAACAAAGCCCAACGAAGAACACAATTCAATTCATGCTACACTAACAAGCCCCTAGACTAGTCACAGGAAATACCCAAAAATGCCATGACAAGACAATTAGCAAGCAACTATCAGCTTAACTCATTGTCATCTATCCGCCTACATACCTTAGCCAGTGGTTACAGAATTTAAAATAAATTGAGCACATGAGCCATTTTTGAGAAGTTAGATCGCCAATGTTAGCTAGCTAGCTAACATGCTAGCTAGTTAACGGACCAAAATGTCACGTTTGATCCCACCATCTCGAGCTACTTCACTCCCAGGCAAACTGTTCTCAGCCATCTGCATCAGAAAGTTAATTACATACTATTCGCCATCGCTATCCATTGCTTTGACCATTTTCAGAAATTAAGAATAGGCCCTGTTCGGCATATTCTTGATCATGTTAACATTACCTTATCCGCTTTGCACTTTCCACAAAAGGAAATCAAAATTAGAGCAAGATTCACGTTTCCCTTTTGTTTGACCCGCACTCCCGCGTTTAACGGAAACAGTGTTTACATAGATCCCTTTTCATTTAGCGAAGTAGCGTAAAAGTAAAATTATTAGCGTTATTTGTTTATATGCCGATGATCCTTGTCTATCTTGTACGGTACATTTACCAGCCCGCCCGCCACTTTCAAATCATCTGCTCCGCCTCATCCTAACGTCATCACGTTTGATTACGTTTCGTCCTTACGTTCTTTACGCTGTTGCACGTACGAAAGGGATATCACTAATACGCATTAGATAGAGAACATCTGAAGGCTTTTGACTGAAGCATATTTAATTTATTTTGTATCTGAGTGAATATTGCACTCTTTGGACAGTTCTACAGTATAACGAACTCTGACTAATACACCTACTTTTTATATCACGTATTGTTTTTCATAAAATGTAACTTGGAAATCAGCGTGGTGTCTGTCCGTGTAATGGTATACTGTAATAAAAATTAAATCGATAGAGATCAGTGGTTTTACTCAATGTAGGCCTATAAATTGTCTAAGCAAAAGGAAAAAGTAAAACAAATGCAATATACAAGACATTAAACACAGGAGATACATTCGCGCTACATTTTGATATATCTGATCAATGCATTTCGGTTACGCTTGAAATGTCGAAATATTGTATAGTCGATGTTAAGCGAACATACATGCTAACAATTCCGGCTGTTGCCATATAGTGTAACCGGCTGTAATGTAGGCCTATAATTATTATCTGTTGTGTTTTTCCCCAAGTATCCAAAATAACTCAGAAAGCCGTTAACGATTTTGTATTAACTGAGACCTATTTTTATGCAGTCCATGACCGAGACACATTTTACTCGATGTGGAAATATTTGAAATTACCATTTACATCTGACAACCAGAGGGTGGCAGCCTCGATCTCTGTTAAAGAAGGTTTGAAGCTCTGCTCCTAACATGACTGTAGCTAAATGCGTCCGTTCCTTTTGTACGGTTTGTGGTCCATACCGTCTGTCATGCTGTATGGTCGTGATTGAAGGAAGGATAGCAATGATAGCTCATTAAGCGAGACTGCAGCCATCCCAAATGAATTGTATTTCATGAATGAATGTGTGTACCTGTTCTAGTTTTGATATTATTTTTCATCCTATGTGAACGAAGATTTCTGCTACACGTAAGAGGCTATGTGACGCTGTTACTGGGGCTTGTGAAATGTGAAAAATGGAGCTTCTGTGGAAATTGAATCCGTGGTTGTCAAGCTCACAGAAAACCTGAAACCTGTTAGATGCATTGTCAGTGACCAATGCATGTGTGTTATGCATAATGCTTTGCAAGCAGTAGGTAATAGTATTTAATAGTTTCCCTGAGCAAGCATATCATTTGAGGGTCTGAAAATGCTATGGAAAGCTGTAGTGACACCAACATTGAAAAAGTTTAGGCCTTGCTGCACATGTTTATTATTTAATATCGTTTACGCAGAAGTGTCCTGGTTTCTACAGCAAAACAGACCCTCAGCTTGTAATCAACATCCAGATATTTTCACAAGGTTTTCCCTGCTTCTGAGTTTGTATTCTCATTTAATAGGATAGGTCACTTTAATATTCAAGAACAAACCCAAACATGTTGTCTGTTTTTTCACAACTAACAAGTTCAATAATTTAGCCATGTTTTTGTGCATTATTATCCTTTTTTTGTTGTGCATTTTTTATAGTGCCATAACAATGTGAAAGTTAGGAATATTTTCTGTCACCTAATGCCTTATGCTAGTAATGTATATTTTTATTCACTGCAGTGACATTGTTCAATGGCAAGAACCTGTTTGATTTTGTGAATATGTGTCATTGATACGCAGTGACACTCAGAACATACATTTTCATCATGAATTTATGTTAAACGATTTGTTGAATTCTGTGTACAAAGAAAATAATCTACAAATTAGATTTACAACATGCCCCCCCCCCCCCATCAATGCCAAACACAAAAGTGTTTATATTTTAAAGCTTGAATGAATCCATTATGTCATCACTGAGACTTGATGATATCATTTATCTGATTGCCATGCATTTGGGGGGGGGGGGGGGGGGTAGGGCAGCTGTCTCCTGTTCTCTTTCTTAATGAATTGTTAGAATTGGACACGTGTCGACAGATTGACGCCGTGTCTCTCATTGTGGTCCAATTTACTGCCAACAGCCGATTCTCTTGTGAAGGGGAGAGGGGCTCATTTGGTTTTCGGGTGGGGGGTAGGGGGCTGTAATATAATTGGGGGAAAGAGGGTTACTCAGAACCAATCTGAGTCATCCCTGGCCCCCTATTCTCATGCTAATGTGTCCCAGCCTCTCCCCACCATCTGCCCTCCCAGAGGCCTGGGCCCCAGCCGCTCCAGACGGAGCCTGCTTTGTTGCTGTCAGCTCAGGCAGAACGCCGAGACGCAACTGCTCCTGTGGCTCGCATCCTGCGTCTCCAATTAACTGCGTGAAGCTGGAGATAATTGGTCCACGCAATTGTATCTGGTTCAGTGACACTAGCTCATATGACCCAGCCCTAATCCCTGTTTGTCGTTATCAAAGTCTGTTGTCATCTGAGTTTGAAAACAGGATTAATAGAAATCTGCTCCTGAGTTCTTCATTCACAGATCATTTATAAACAGGAAGCAAAAGCTGCAACCTACAGAAGAGCGGATTCGCTGTGAGGGAGGCATTGCTACTAGGCCTGAGCTAGCTAGCCAGTGATGATGTCACAATACCAGCACTGCCACATGACTGAAACACTATGCACAGAATCCAAAAGAGGACCAATAAATAAAACAGGAAAAAACTCCATGTTTTTCTGCATTTTGTCCTAGATTTTCGGTTAAAAGGACAGAGGGAGTACATTCAGTTCTGGTGACCAGAATGGATACATACCATTTATATTCACAACTACAACCTGGACAGATATATACCAGTGTCAGGACCTGGTTTATGAGGATGTTGCAAAATTGTTATGATAGTATTTTTGACCTTTGTGACCTGTCACAGACATAGCGACTGTATCTACTGTTTAGTTTACGCTACCAGCATGCACTATGCAGTCAGACTGGTTTGGGCGTCATATTACTTTGATTTTAATTTTACAGGTGTAGCAGATTTTGAAAAAAATATTATGTCCACTTCATTATACAATGATGACAATAATTGTGTTCTAATATAAATACACAGTGTGTGCCATCTAGCAGTTATACGAGTCATAATGAGTGGTTTTACATTTATAAAATAGGGCATGAAGTTCTCTGGGGGAGAAAAATTGTTGTGACACATTTAATTAGTTTAATTTGTTGCTGTTAAAATATGATTCGTACACATTTGAAGAAGAATGTAGCTTTTGAACTTGTATTTTTCTTTATTCATGCAAAGCAGAGAAAAGGCTGTTCCATGAGTATTACCCTGTTTTACAGGGGCACCTTTGAAGAGTCAAATCTCTGATTAGGACATGGGCTGTAGTCATGGATGCTTTCCTCATTTGACCAAGGAAACCATGCATTTCTGGCATTCCCTCTGAAAGTAGGGAAGGCTCATCTGTAGTGAACAGAACACCTGGGTGAAGAGCAGAATGGTGAACAGGAGAACACATGAGAGGAGAGCAGAATGGTGAACAGGAGAGCACCTGAGAGGAGAGCAGAATGGTGAACAGGAAAACACCTGAGAGGAGAGCAGAACGGTGAACAGGAGAGCACCTGGGTGGAGAGCAGAACGGTGGCCAAGGGCTTTGGGCCGAGGGCTTTGTGCTGTGGGGCTTTGGGCCGAGGGGCTTTGGGCTGTGGGGCTTTGGGCTGTGGGGCTTTGGGCCGAGGGGCTTTGGGCCGAGGGGCTTTGGGCTGTGGGGCTTTGGGCTGAGGGGCTTTGGGCCGAGGGCTTTGGGCTGTGGGGCTTTGGGCCGAGGGGCTTTGGGCCGAGGGGCTTTGGGCTGAGGGGCTTTGGGCCGAGGGGCTTTGGGCTGTGGGGCTTTGGGCCGAGGGGCTTTGGGCTGTGGGGCTTTGGGCCGAGGGGCTTTGGGCTGTGGGGCTTTGGGCTGTGGGGCTTTGGGCTGTGAGGCTTTGGGCTGTGGGCTTTGGGCTGTGGGCTTTGGGCCGAGGGGCTTTGGGCCGAGGGGCTTTGGGCTGTGGGGCTTTGGGCTGTGGGCTTTGGGCCGAGGGCTTTGGGCTGTGGGGCTTTGGGCCGAGGGGCTTTGGGCTGTGGGCTTTGGGCCGAGGGGCTTTGGGCCGAGGGCTTTGTGCTGTGGGGCTTTGGGCCGAGGGGCTTTGGGCTGTGGGGCTTTGGGCCGAGGGGCTTTGGGCTGTGGGGCTTTGGGCTGTGGGGCTTTGGGCCGAGGGGCTTTGGGCCGAGGGGCTTTGGGCCGAGGGGCTTTGGGCTGTGGGGCTTTGGGCCGAGGGGCTTTGGGCTGTGGGGCTTTGGGCTGTGGGGCTTTGGGCTGAGGGGCTTTGGGCTGTGGGGCTTTGGGCTGTGAGGCTTTGGGCTGTGGGCTTTGGGCTGAGGGGCTTTGGGCCGAGGGGCTTTGGGCCGAGGGGCTTTGGGCTGTGGGGCTTTGGGCTGTGAGGCTTTGGGCTGTGAGGCTTTGGGCTGTGGGCTTTGGGCCGAGGGGCTTTGGGCCGAGGGGCTTTGGGCTGAGGGGCTTTGGGCCGAGGGGCTTTGGGCTGTGGGGCTTTGGGCCGAGGGGCTTTGGGCTGTGGGGCTTTGGGCTGAGGGGCTTTGGGCTGTGGGGCTTTGGGCTGTGGGCTTTGGGCCGAGGGGCTTTGGGCCGAGGGGCTTTGGGCTGTGGGGCTTTGGGCTGTGAGGCTTTGGGCTGTGGGCTTTGGGCTGTGGGCTTTGGGCCGAGGGGCTTTGGGCCGAGGGGCTTTGGGCTGAGGGGCTTTGGGCCGAGGGGCTTTGGGCTGTGGGGCTTTGGGCCGAGGGGCTTTGGGCCGAGGGGCTTTGGGCTGTGGGGCTTTGGGCCGAGGGGCTTTGGGCCGAGGGGCTTTGGGCTGTGGGCTTTTGGCTGTGGGGCTTTGGGCTGAGGGGCTTTGGGCCGAGGGGCTTTGGGCTGTGGGGCTTTGGGCTGTGGGGCTTTGGGCCGAGGGGCTCTGGGCCGAGGGGCTTTGGGCCGAGGGGCTTTGGGCTGTGGGGCTTTGGGCTGTGGGCTTTGGGCCGAGGGCTTTGGGCTGTGGGGCTTTGGGCCGAGGGGCTTTGGGCTGTGGGCTTTGGGCTGAGGGGCTTTGGGCCGAGGGGCTTTGGGCTGTGGGGCTTTGGGCCATGGGGAGAACACTCTTCTGTTCATACAGCAGCGGCCAGTAGATCTGCTGCTAGCTGAATGGAGATTAGTTATTGAACCAGTCTTGTGGAGTAAATAAGGCATCTGTGTGGCCTACAACAATAGAGCAGCTGTCAGGGGCGGAGCCTGCATAGCCAGGGCTGCCTGGATTGGCTCCTTTGAATTTATGGACTTTTATGCTATCAGACATAACAAGCAGTGATTAATATTGACACAGAGCTTGTTGAGGGGGTGCTCAGGAGGAGCAGTTGGGGATGGGGGTGGAGGTTCTGGGGGACAGAGGGCACTCCAAAGTCATAACAGTAGTGATGAAACAGGAGAGGAGCAAGTGGTGCTGTCTGATTTCTGTGGAACTTGCATAACGCTTCACCACAAGCAACAGCAATAGCTTATAGCACTCTCCCAAATCCCCTGAGGCACCCTATCCCATCCAATCCCATGTGTGGCAAACCGAAGGTCACCACATATGATCACCATTGCATATCAATACAGATAAAACACATTAAAAACCAAACTCATATATATTCACACATAATACTCAACAGCTTTACATTCATGTGTCTTTGGGCCATAAAAAGCTCATTAAATGTTAAATTTAGTCCTGATAACAGGAAGGACTCCTCATACTTTTATACTGTAGATAACAACAGGGGCAACAAGAATGTTTCATGTTTTTTATCTCACTGTCTGACCCAAAGACTGGCATCAGAGCAAAGCAATCAAATCAACACACAGTAATGCTGGTCTATGGTGACCTTTCATGTTCTGTTAGCTGACTGACTCGCATTTAGGGTATTGTAATCCTGGAGGTTGAACTGATGAAGTAAGTGTGTCCGTTATCAATTGATTTGGCAAACAGATGTTTCGTGTGAATTCCTGAGAGGCGCTGTGTAGATCTCCTGGGCTGACTGGCTCATCATGCTGTTTAGATTACACACCCAGAGACCATGTCTGAAGAATAAAACCAACATATTATCTCAACTGGAAATGCAGTCAAATGTTGCAGACAGCCATGTCTTATAATTAAAATAAAAGACAGGGTTGAGCTTCTCAGTTGGTCTTTTTACGTTTGAATAATTGATGAGCATGTGTATAAGAATGCGTCTGCCTGATGCTGGAGTGTATGGGTACCATGCAGTATGGTACCCACTGCATTAATGGAATGGAGGTAAGCAGCCTTCTCATTGGATGTTCCTGAATGATGGAAGGCAGTATGCCGCCCCCCCCTTCCATGGTCGTCCCGGCTCACCCCTCGCCACGCCCTCTGCACACCGCACAGGCCGGCTCGATTAGTATTCCAGGGAAGCTCGCTCTCTCCCGGTGCTTCAGCCTCGCTGGAAAAGCCTCTGCAGCCCTTAAATACCACACCTGGCTCTGCTGAATATTCCACTGCAAAACTGCTCATCAAGGACAGCCCTTGCGTTGTCAAGATGACAGGCTTTGATTGATGGCTGAAATGAACCGGATGGTTGACCTTCCAGATGGTGGGTGTTGTCAGGCAGAACCTACTGTTGGCATTTAGTCACTCACCTTATCAGTGGTGGAGGAAACAGATAAAATCCAGGACATCATAAAGCCTTCCTTTATGAAGGAAGACATACACAGTTCCGTCACTACATTTCAGTTTGGTTATTGCACTTAATGATGAAGGAACTGTGAGACATGGTGCACAGACACCGTCTGTGGGTCTGTGGGAGGGTCCTGTCTGTGGGTCTGTGGGAGGGTCCTGTCTGTGGGTCTGTGGGAGGGTCCTGTCTGTGGGTCTGTGGGAGGGTCCTGTCTGTGGGTCTGTGGGAGGGTCCTGTCTGGGTCTGTGGGAGGGTCCTGTCTGTGGGTCTGTGGAAGGGCTGCATGACATTGCCCAAGGCAAAGCATGATTAATGGAAGAGATTCCTTTCTCATTAACAATACATTTCACACCTTTGCTCATGGCCTCTTTGATAATTCATGTTTCTGTGGTTTTCAAATGCTTTTCACACCACACCTCTGCTGCTAGTATTGTGTTAAGCACTGTATCGAGCTGCATATGTGTTAAGCACTGTATCGCACTGTATCGAGCTGTATATGTGTTAAGCACTGTATCGAGCTGTAATAATAATAATAATGATAATAATAATAATAATAATACATTTATTTTATATAGCGCTTTTCATGAACTCAAAGACGCTTTACAATAAGTGGTACATACATACATACATACATACATACAATGAAACATGCAATTCAGAGAAAAGAATAAATAAATTTTTTAAAAAGGCGGAAGACAAACATCAAGGGAAAGCTAGGGAAAAGAGATGGGTTTTAATACGTGAGCTGTGTATGTGTTAAGCAGTTTATCAAGCTGTATATGTGTTAAGCACTGTATCGAGCTGCATATGTGTTAAGCACTGTATCGAGCTGCATATGTGTTAAGCACTGTATCGAGCTGCATATGTGTTAAGCACTGTATCAAGCTGTGTATGTGTTAAGCAGTGTATCAAGCTGTATATGTGTTAAGCACTGTATCGAGCTGTATATGTGTTAAGCAGTGTATCGAGCTGCGTATGTGTTAAGCACTGTATCGAGCTGTATATGTGTTAAGCACTGTATCGAGCTGCATATGTGTTAAGCACTGTATCGAGCTGCATATGTGTTAAGCACTGTATCAAGCTGTGTATGTGTTAAGCAGTGTATCAAGCTGTATATGTGTTAAGCACTGTATCGAGCTGTATATGTGTTAAGCAGTGTATCGAGCTGTGTATGTGTTAAGCAGTTTATCAAGCTGTATATGTGTTAAGCACTGTATCGAGCTGCATATGTGTTAAGCACTGTATCGAGCTGTATATGTGTTAAGCACTGTTTCTGAGTGATACTCAACGCTTGCCAATCATCAATGGCACATCTATTTAAATGAATTCCACTGAAATATCTTCTAATTAGAGGGAAAAATCACAATTTAATTGATATTCACTTGGTGGCCTAAGCTGATGGACTTGCAACTCAAAGCAGTTTAATAAAATAGTGGAAAAACACTACATTAAGACAGGTCATGGCAGAGGATGGCTAACAGGCTCTTTATTTTCTATTTCAAAATCAGAAATAAGCAGACCCAGCATGGATACTTCTCTCACACAAGCACAACCAGGGGTCTGTACTGAGCTGCAAATAATTAACATTCAACACCATCTGTCAATCACCTCCCTAATAAAGGCTAATGTCAACACACAATGCTGCAGCAGTGGGTTGCATCAAAAAGGCGGCAATTCTGAATACCCAACATATGTAAATGTGTTATTTTAAACAAACGTTTAGACTACCTGTGGCAAATTCTCTCCTATTTCATTGACCTGACAGGTCTATATTGGGAACCACATAATGATAAATCTGTTGACTGTGAATGCGCGTTTGTTCCAGACTCAGTTGCAGCTGATTGAACAGTTCACAGCTGAGGGAAAGTATTGACAGCAAAGATTACTTACCAGTGCTGTAAAGGGACTAAATCCTCTGAATGTTCTTTGTCTATTTACACCAGGCTCATCAGCTTATTCCCTATTGATTTTACATGAAAATAAGAGAGACTGAAATCACACCATTTAGGTACAGGAATTTTTTTGTTTTGGTAATGAACCCTGAAATTGCCTGGTTTAACTATTGCCTAGATTATTGAAAACAATACATTCATGGGGGGAAATGATCCGGTGGATCAGTTACATGCAGTGAAGTCAACAAACAGGTGGTTTTATTCAGCTGTAATTCCACATGCCTGATCAGGTCTTGCCTTTTATGTAATTACAAACGCAGCGGAAAACCCGCAGCAGCCACAGTGTTTCCTCACTGGATTCAGGCACATGTGAGGTGTGAATACTGCTGGTGTGAATACTGCCGTTTCACCTACTGGAAGTGACATATTTAGCATACAGGCCTGGATTCAATAAACATTTACTACTTACAAGTAAATGCAAATATATATTTTGGGCACCCCAAATTTAATCAAATAATTTTAATTTAATAAAAACCTAAATAAGAATAATTAAAATGAAAAATTTCACCCTGCAGAAATGTTCATGGGAACCATTCAATGTAGTTTTTAGCACTGGCATATTAGTAAAAATGAAATCAGTTCAGTCTTTCTGTTGATATCACCAATAACGGTCTGTAAATGTCTGTAATGTTCAGAATGACCCTGTGTTATACTGTGCACTTGATAAATAAAAACACGTTGATTTTAAAGAAACTTGTACCAGACCCTCTCAGACCCTCTCAGAGCCTCTCAGACCCTCTCAGACCCTCTCAGAGCCTCTCAGACCCTCTCAGAACCTCTCAGAACCTCTCAGACCCTCTCAGAGCCTCTCAGACCCTCTCAGAACCTCTCAGACCCTCTCAGACCCCCTCAGACCCTCTCGGAGCCTCTCGGAGCCTCTCAGACCCTCTCAGACCCTCTCAGAGCCTCTCAGATCCTCTCAGAACCTCTCAGAACCTCTCAGACCCTCTCAGAGCCTCTCAGACCCTCTCAGAACCTCTCAGACCCTTTCAGACCCTCTCAGACCCTCTCAGACCCTCTCAGAGCCTCTCAGAGCCTCTCAGAGCCTCTCGGAGCCTCTCAGAGCCTCTCAGACCCTCTCAGAGCCTCTCAGACCCTCTCATGGCTGCTCTTTGGGCCCTTTGTATTTTACGAGTTCAGCAATCACGGAAAATAACTGGACAATCTTAGTTTGCCAAGAAAAAGTGTAACACTTGTGTTTACTTTAAGCCAAAGTTAAGAACATACAGACCACAGCCTCACAAATAAATAGCACTTTAGATACAAAGGGCACCATGATGTATGTCAAGAACACAAAAAAACCTACTTGGCTTTGTAACTGAAAGGTTGCAGGTTTGAGATCCAGCTGTGCCCTGAAACACTTGAGCTGTATGAAGAACATATCTGACCCTGACTAACCATTCGGCTGAATAAAGCATGAAATTCCAGACAAAGAAACATGTTCATGGCCAAATTCTCCTGTTTGTGTGCTTTATTGCTTCTAAGAGCTCAAACATTTTTAATCAAATAATTCCCAGCTGCTGCGCAGTGTGAGAGGAACATGCAGCTTCCTGCTCCCAGCTGCTGCGCAGTGTGAGAGGAACATACAGCATCCTGCTCTCAGCTGCTGCGCAGTGTAAGAGTGACATGCAGCTTCCTGCTCCCAGCAGCTGCGCAGTGTAAGAGTGACATGCAGCTTCCTGCTCCCAGCAGCTGCGCAGTGTAAGAGTGACATGCAGCTTCCTGCTCCCAGCAGCTGCGCAGTGTAAGAGTGACATGCAGCTTCCTGCTCCCAGCAGCTGCGCAGTGTAAGAGTGACATGCAGCTTCCTGCTCCCAGCAGCTGCGCAGTGTAAGAGTGACATGCAGCTTCCTGCTCCCAGCAGCTGCGCAGTGTAAGAGTGACATGCAGCTTCCTGCTCCCAGCAGCTGCGCAGTGTAAGAGTGACATGCAGCTTCCTGCTCCCAGCAGCTGCGCAGTGTAAGAGTGACATGCAGCTTCCTGCTCCCAGCAGCTGCGCAGTGTAAGAGTGACATGCAGCTTCCTGCTCCCAGCAGCTGCGCAGTGTAAGAGTGACATGCAGCTTCCTGCTCCCAGCAGCTGCGCAGTGTAAGAGTGACATGCAGCATCCTGCTCCCAGCAGCTGCGCAGTGTAAGAGTGACATGCAGCTTCCTGCTCCCAGCTGCTGCGCAGTGTAATAGTGACATGCAGCTTCCTGCTCTCAGCTGCTGCGCAGTGTAAGAGTGACATGCAGCTTCCTGCTCCCAGCAGCTGCGCAGTGTAAGAGTGACATGCAGCATCCTGCTCTCAGCTGCACATTCATCTGCAGTGTGTGACGGGGAATCAGCTTGCGGCTGTGTGAACACGATCAGTCAGCCAGCCATCACTCGCTTTCTCACTATTGTGTGAGAAAAAGGGACTTTAGATTAAACAAGAGGCTATACAGCAGGAACAAAGGGCTGGATCAGTGTCTCTGGACTTTATAGTGGGGCAGTGCATTTCATGACCTGTGCATGATGAGTTCTGAATGAGTCCAATGGGGCTCCTGACTACCACTGACCGGGCGATAGCTTTGTTTATAAATGGTAGTGTTCTGTCTTTTGGAACAGATAGTATATCTCACAGATGTGTTCAGACCATGGGTGTTATTAAGAGCACAATCTTATACCGGTCATGATGCGGGGGATGGGGGAGACCCCTTCACACACAGACACACAGCCAGTGCCCCCCCACCCCCACACACAGACACACAGCCAATGCTCCCCCACCCCCACACACAGACACACAGCCAGTGCCCCCCCCCTCACACACAGACACACAGCCAGTGCAACCCCCCTCACACACAGACACACACCCAGTGCCTCCCCCCACACAGACACACACCCAGTGCCCCTCTCACACACAGACACACAGCCAGTGCCCGCCCTCATACACAGACACTCACCCAGTGCCCCCCCCTCACACACAGATACACAGCCAGTGCCCCCCCCAAACACAGACACACAGCCAGTGATGCCCCCCTCACACACAGACACTCACCCAGTGCCCCCCCATACACAGACACACAGACAGTGTCCCCCCCTTAGACACAGACACACAGCCAGTGCCCACCCCTTACACACAGACACACAGCCAGTGCCCCCCCATACACAGACACACAGACACACAGCCAGTGCCCCCCCTTAGACACAGACACACAGCCAGTGCCCCCCCATACACAGACACACAGACACACAGCCGGTGCCCCCCCATACACAGACAGACAGACACACAGCCAGTGCCCCCCCCCTTACACACAGACACACAGCCAGTGCCCCCCCATACACAGACACACAGACACACAGCCGGTGCCCCCCCATACACAGACACACAGACACACAGCCAGTGCCCCCCCCTTACACACAGACACACAGCCAGTACCCCCCATACACAGACACACAGACACACAGCCGGTGCCCCCCCAGGGCTAATCTGGGTGCAAATCTGATGCTAATGCAGCCGTTCAAGTGGGCGGCAGGGTGGCTGGTTTCCATGGCAACCAGCAGAGATTCCCTGCTGCTCTGGGAGGTAGCTGGCTTGGCTTTGGGGGGCGGGGGGCAGGGGTGTAGAGTGTAGAATTGCAGGGTGTGCTGGTCTGGTGCTGCCGGCGACCTGAACCCAACCCCACCCCCCCCCACACACACACAGGACTACCAGCCCTTCTCAGCCCAGTGTGTGTGTTACTATGACACCCAGCCCCCCTTCCTTTATGATGCTGGGACCCTGATCATCCACAGAACAAGGACATCCATTGGTTACCACAGCAACTGTTTGCAGCTGTTGGGCATGGATATGGAGGTGGGCTGTATCAGAAAGGCCACTGCAGTGGATGCCCCTGTGGGGCTTATAAAAGTAGCGCATAAAGGTACAGCTCATTATGAAAGGCCAGTGCAGAGGATCATAGCATTTATAAGACAAACTATATGGACTACATGTACAGTATGGGGGAAATCCTTATCTCATCTGGGAAAATCAATATCTTTAACAAGACTAAATGCAATTATAGTGGAGAGGTGGTTATATTCATGTGTGACAGCAGCACTCACCCATTGATTTAGATCAGTCACTGATAGTTTAATGATAATGTGGAATAAATTGAGTACCTAATTCTTTTTAAAAAGGAATGAGATATATCTCTCCCTGGTATTATGGGCTGTGTGTGATAGATATGTACTTCATATTCCACAAAGTGGTTCCACTCTTTCCACAATCAGGGGCTCATTTTGACTGTCAGAAGCTGAGCGAGGTTCACTTTATTTTGCACTCTTTTCACTGCCATTTTCTTTCTGTCCCAGATGAAAATGAGAGAGTGGCACCTTAACACTGTAACAGAAAATGCAGTTACAAATTAAGAAATTATTGGTGTTGTCCAAAGTTCTGAATACAACACCAACTTATTTGGTCCAAACAATCTCCAGCGATGCAGTTTCTTTCCTGTTCAGGTCCTTGTATAGATTACTGGAGACCACATAGGGACATGGAGACATGGACGCTGCTCTATATCATGATTTAGTTTCTCACACCTATTACAGCATGAATAAAATACAGAAGTTCAAAAGCTGCTCCACCAATAACAACACTTTGGAGAGGCGGTACACCAGCAAAATGTTGCTGAAATAGAGAAAGAACTGCATGTTTGTTGTCGCACGCTACCAGTGATGAGAAGGCGAATGAAAGTTATTTTTTCTATTTATGCTTTTGCGTTATCTGTCGCTTCGCAGTATATAACTCATATCTTTAGGTGCAGCAAATAAAACGCTGACAGCAGCTGTTGCAAAATAGGGACATTTCCTTGGATGCAACACATACACACAAACACACACACACATGCACACACAAACACACACATACGCACACACACAGATATATGCACACACACACACATATGATCACACACACACACACACATATGCGCACACACACACACACACATACACATACAGATGAATGGCCAGTATGAGTTTAATAGGAATAAGAGTGGAGAGTATCCTCCTGGTGAACTGAGGAGTCTGTGTTTTATAACTCAGAAGACAAATTAAGCCATCTGGTCACCATCGCTCAGGCACTAAAATAAATGTCTGCACAGCACAGAACAGTCAAAGATAAACATGAACAGGTCAGGGCATGCTTTAGGTAACAAGAACATAGACAATTTCGTTATTGTGTGCATTATTCTGTATGCAAATTTGCAAACAGATACATAAATCATTTCAGTAATCTGTATTATTTAGCCTCTCAAAAGCACACTTATTCCACTCATGCTGGCAATCTAATCATTTTATTTGTGTGAAAGTAATTGGATCATAACCTTTGTGATCCCTGTTTGAGAGGATCTTGCGTGTGCTGCTCATGCAGTTTGTCCTTTAGAGGCATGGAGAGCCCCCGGGGCATCTCCATGACCCCCCCCCCCCCCAAATCACCAGCCCCCCCCCCCAATTACCAGGCCCCTGCATGACCTGAGTCTGCTCCCTGCCTTGGGGATTTCAGCCAGTTAAACACTAATAACCTGATATTTATTAAAATTATTTTTAATAATTATAATAAATAATTTACAGCTAAATTTAATTAACAGTTACAGAAAAATGTTTGCAGCTAAAATCTTATGACAATGTACCAGCTGAAGTGTGCCAACCGTTAAAAGGGTCCAAACCACCATTGAAAAAACTACATCTCACAATGCACATATTACTCTTAAAAGAGGAACTAACATTACAGGGGTTGTCACGACAACCAGCCATGATTCAGAGCAACTCTGATAGGTCTACACCTCAGGCAAGATGCTCTAGCCTTGAGATCTGTGCAGATGATAGGCTGACCAGCCAATCACAGGTGAGCAGGGAAAAAGATGACATCATAGGCAAATCAGGGCAAGCGGAGAGAATTTGGTTTGACGTTGCCGCCCAAGCCTCTGTTTCCCTGGCCTACTGCAGAGATCACAGTACAGACAGGTCAGTCTCTCCGACCTACAGGAGACCACAGTACAGACAAGTCTGTCTCTCTGACCTACAGGAGATCACAGTACAGACAAGTCTGTCTCTCTGACCTATAGAAGATCACAGTCAGTACAGACAGGCCTGTCTCTCTGACCTATAGGAGATCACAGTCAGTACAGACAGGCCTGTCTCTCTGACCTATAGGAGATCACAGTCAGTACAGACAGGCCTGTCTCTCTGACCTATAGGAGATCACTGTCAGTACAGACAGGTCTGTCTCTCTGACCTATAGGAGATCACAGTCAGTACAGACAGGTCTGTCTCTCTGACCTATAGGAGATCACAGTCAGTACAGACAGGTCTGTCTCTCTGACCTACAGGAGATCACAGTACAGACAGGTCTGTCTCTCTGACCTACAGGAGATTACAGTACAGACACCTCTGTCTGCCTGACCTACAGGAGATCACAGTACAGACAGGTTTCTCAGAGAGAAGGCCAGTGTTGGTGGACCTATACAAAGGCAAGACGTATTAAAACCAATAGATGTTCTCTCTCACATCAGAAAGTGCTGTTCAATAAAACTTTGGCTAATCTGTTTACAGTTTTTTTGATTGCTAAGACACATTTAATGAAACAATTCCCCTTTTTCTCAGAACTATTAACACTATCCCAAAACTACACATCAATCAGCACAAACCTCAAACATCCATGCCAAACTCAAATTATCTTCTCAAAAACATATACTCTTGCATCAAAATTAGACTTTGCCTTCAAATGGCACACACAAGCCATCGAAAACACAGACAATGTAGATTACCCATAACACACCAGTGAGATAAATTCAAAGCACTACTGCAAAAACCTTTTATAGCAGTGTGTAAGGAGTTATTTTCTCCTGGTTATTCTACGTATTTTATGATTTTCAGATTTTGATCTTTGCAATGTTACACTACTAACAAATGAGGGAGTGTGCAAATTTCCAAATATTTTATCTGTAGTACTGAAAAGTGATGCTGAGTGAAACGTACTGTACAGTAACCACAACACAGTTGAAGGAACAAAAAAATGTAGTATTTTCAAAGGAGAGTAGCATTCATAAAAGGAACTCAGTATATGCAGCACTATAAACAAAAACAGCAATAAAATCTAAAGAACATATAGTCTGTAAATACACTGCAACATTACATAGACAGCATATCTGCTCACAGCAGTACAGCAGATACAATATGTAACATTACAGTAAATTATAGTATCTGTTTTCTTCTCTGAAAGTATGGACAATGGATGCCACTGTGAAACGATTCAAGTTCGGCTGAACTCTCTGTCCAGCTTCCCTCATCATCATACCATGCACCAGCACATGGTCAATCAAGGTGGCACGTATTTCGTCTGGGACAAATTGTCTCCTGCCTCTTCATCTCCTTTGTCTTCCTGATCTTTGGACAGCTTGTCCATTTTGAGGATCCATTGTTCAAAAGCACACAGACGCAAACTGTGGCCCTATTTATTGATCCAGAGATTGTGACCGGTGTGTAAACAATTTTGCTGCCAAGTGTTTGCACCTAGAGAAAGGTGTGTTACCTGAGTTTAGGTTGTGATGACTTGAGTTAACTGTTTTGACTACTAGTGTTTGTTGCATGAGCACAGTGTGTAACCAGTGATTCATGAGAGCATTTGTTTGTAGAGATTTGCAGAAAAAGTTTAACAATTTGCAGCATGTGTTAAAACAAGTGAAAAGTGTTTATCGTTTTGAGAGATGTGTTGGTCCTCTGAGAACTGAAGTAATAATTTGGGAGTTTTTGTTAAAAGAACCAGTTTTAGTGTGTTAGCAATCGAGAAAAACTGTAACAAATGCCAATTTCAATTTGTTTAAGTATAGCTATTTGGTTAATTGAAATATTTATTATATTGCATTGCACAAAGCTTGTGATATTTACTATTTTACCCATGCTCTGACATCTACAGTTTTTTTGATTGCTAATACACTAAAACTGGTTCTTTTAGCAAAAACTCCAGCTCTCAGAGGACCAACACATCTCTCAAAACTATAAACACTTTTCACTTGTTTTAACACATTCTGCTAATTGTCAAACTTTTTCGACAAACCTCTACAAACAATGGCTCTCATGAATCACTGGTTACACACTGTGCTCATGCAACAAACACTAGCCATCAAAACAGTTAACTCAAGTCATCACAACCTAAACTCAGGTAACACACCTTTCTCTAGGTGCAAACACTTGGCAGCAAAATTGTTAACATGCAAGTCACAATCTCAGGATCAGTAAATAGGGCCACAGTTTGTGTCTGTGTGATTTTGAACAATGGATCCTCAAAATGGACAAGCTGTCCAAAGATCAGGAAGACAAAGTCAAAGAAGAAGACGAAGAGGCAGGAGACAATTTGTCCCAGACGAAATATGTGCCACCTTGATTGACCATGTGCTGGTGCATGGTATGACGATAAGGGAAGCTGGACAGAGAGTTTAGCCAAACTTGAATCGTTTCACAGTGGCATCCATTGTTCATACTTTCAGACAAGAAAACAGGTACTGTAATTTACAGTACTGTTACATATTGTATCTGCTGTCCTACTGTGAGAGGATATGCGGTGTATGTAATGTTGAAGTGTATTTACAGACTATATGTTCTTTAGATTTTATTGCTGTTTTTGTTTATAGTGCTGCATATACTGATACTTTCTTGAATGCTACTCTCCTTTGAAAATACTACATTTTTTTGTTCCTTCAACTGTGTTGTGTTTACTGTACAGTACTTTTCACTCAGCATCACTTTTCAGTACTACAAATAAAATATTTGAAAATTTGCACACTCCCTCATTTGTTAGTAGTGTAACATCGCAAAGATCAAGATCTGAAAACCAGAAAATAAGCAGAGTAAGCAGGAGAAAATAACTCCTGACTCACTGCTATAAAAGGTTTTTGCAGTAGTGCTTTGAATTTATCTCACTGGTGTGTTATGGGTAATCTACATTGTCTGTGTTTTTGATGGCTTGTGTGTGCCGTATGAAGGCAAAGTTGAATTTTGATGGAAGAGAATATGTTTTTGAGAAGATAATTTGAGTTTGGCATGGATGTTTGAGGTTTGTACTGAATGATGTGTAGTTTTGGGATTGTGTTACAGTTTTTCATGTTTCCTGAAACTATAGCTCAATTTCTCAAAACTCTAAACACAAAATTCAAAAGAGTTAACCATTTTGGCAAAACTCCACAAATCTCTTGCAAAATGAAACACTGCAGTCAAAAATCATGTTCTCTCTTCTCAAAACTGATTCTTTCCACCAGAACAATACACACAGCTATCATATGAATATCTCTTACAGAGCATCAATTAAACAATGGTGTGATAAATTTAAAACACTACCATCAAAATACTGTTTATATGTGTTTTGGCTTCATGAGGCCATGTTACATATTCAAATGTATAAAATTGTTTGTACATTTGAATAAGTTTCCTTTTTCTCCTTTTTTAAGGTTTAGGGTTTTTTTTGTCCCAAAATAGGTTGCAATTTTATGGTACATACAGTATAAAGACTGTTGCCATATTGTAATGCAATACAGTGAATATATCATATAAATATTGCATTGACACAATCATTGTATCAGAATAAGATGCAATGCACATTTGTCTATCCAATGAGCTCCAATTGGGCTAAACCTACAGTCTCTGGGCTAAACTCACAACCGAGCTCCGCAGAATCATACTGTAAACTTATAGTTGATACTGCAACATTGTTAGAGTTCTAAAAATCACAAATGTTACCTATTTGGCAAAACTCATACAGTAATTGCACTGATAAGTAAAATGAAAAACACTACAGTAAGAAAATGTTTAGACTTTCTTTCTGGGGATGTAATGATGAGATCAGTGCACAAACACGAAAAGTTAACAAAGCAAATATTTACTAGGCAACACCATGTTGATTACAGTTTTTCTCAATTGCTTAAACACGTTTTCTGAAACTATAGCTCAATTTCTCAAAACTCTACACACAAAGCACAGCAAGAGTTAACCTTTTGCCAAAACTAGACAAATCTCTTGCAAAATGCATTCATGCATTCAAAACCATGTTCTCTCTTCTCATAACTGACTTTTTCCATCAAAATGATTCACACAGGCCTCATATGAATAGATCTTATTGAGCATTGATTTCATGCTGGTGCGATAAATTTAAAAACACAACTATCAAAATACTGTATATATGTTTTGGCCTCATGAGGTCATGTTACATATTCAAGTGTATGAAATTGTGTACAAATTGCTTATTCTTTCTCCTTTTTTGAAGTTTTAATTTTCTTTTTGAGGGGTCCCAAAACAATACAGTAAATATATCATCATATAAATAGTGCATTTGCTAGGTAAACCTAATTCTAATTCAGTACAGTACAGCAAAGTGTGTGTTATCACTTTGAGTGTTGTTGTTATTGTGTATGATACAATGCACATTTACTGTATTGTCCTGCCAATGAGGTCCAGTTGGGCTGCACTCACAACCCAGGTTCCATCTTGAGTCAGACTGAACATTGTTAGAAGTGTTTTTTCATTTTCCTTATCAGTGCAATTATGAGTTTTGCCAAAATAGATAACATTT